>QQSS02059989.1:0-51261 GCA_003687565.2 Craspedacusta sowerbii
GTAGAACATTGATTAATTGCTTCAAGTGGTCAGCAAATAGTTATCTTTCCCGACCTTATAAAAGCTGAAAATCATAGCTAAAATGCTTCCGACTGCTTCATTTAAAAGGGTTTACTAGATGACGCCCATGGATAAAATTAAATATCATGTAGGCTTTGAATGGCTTTCTTTATCTAGAATTCTGCAAGCTTGTGATTGCTGCTCAAAATAATTGTTTACCCACATAAATAAGCACTTAATAAATACAACTTTGAGTGGCTAGGCTTCCCGATCGAATATAAGCTTTTAAGCAGCCAGGTCTGGAATTTTGTCAGATGGAATTGTACTAATCCCATTGAGATCTTGGCTGAATTAAAAAAAATTGGATGCTCTTCTTTAAGAAAAAAAGATGATAGGACTTAAATTCATAACTTCGAGTGGCTGTTTTCTTGCTGTCCCCTTCGAAAATTAGTTCAACATCAATTTTCACTAAGAAATGAAGAATTAGCATTAAACCATTGACATATTTCTAGAGGCTGTCTTGAGGTCAGATCTTAGTGTTAATGAGGCAAGCTTGCAAAACCTGTTTAGCCTGTAATTTAACTAAGCCAAACTTACTATCTTAAAATAAATAGCAAAGGTCAAGTAGATCAGCATTCAAAAGGCTATATTTTCAGTTCTTAGTCCAATCATCTAGCCATACAAGTTAATCTTCAATGCAATTTCTCGACTAGGGTACTCACCTAGTATCGAACTAAGGAATTAAATATTATAGGATAAATTTTCAGGCATATTCATTAACACCAAAAAGATTTTCACTAAATCAGCAAGGCTCGTGAGGAATTATAACCTTAGCAAATTGAAGTACTAAATACTTCATCGACTAGGCTCATAGCTCCCCTAGTCAAATCAAATCGAGATTTGGGGATTGAAGATTAATTTTGATTAAAAAACACTTTAAACCTGGATAGCTTTTCTTGTAGATCTTGGAAAATCGGCTGACTTCACTTAACTCGGCCTTTAAGCTCATCTTTTCAAGTACTATTTTTCAAAAAGGGAAGAAGATGATAAAAAGCTCGACCAAATTTTTAAAAATTCTTATGCAGTAACGCTTTAATAGGCAATTACCTACTACAGCATCAAAGGGCTCTTTGGATCATAGTAAAAAGCAGAGTTTAATTTATCAATGGCACTTATGATTCTTCGCTCCATGATTCCCACAAGAAAGAGTCGAGATTTACAAAACGACATTTGGGAAGCTGTCCTCTTGCTAAGACTGAACAGTTTATCTTGCGTTAATAAAGACAGTAAGCCAATAATTTAGCGCTAATTATTATAATTCAGTTAATCAGACCTCAACTCAATTCCTTTTAAATTTTAGATTGGAGGGAGGTCCTTCGACAAGGGGAAATCTCAAAGCTAAATTTTTAGCAATTTATGGCAAATTTCTCCAATGAAGAATCATTCATGTATCATCCTTAAAACTGACTCGATCCTCTGTATCGAGTAAGACATGAAAAAAAATGTTGATGCTGAGTCTATCTACACCATCCCCGCAGACCGCCGCAGAGGCAGAAGTCTAAGTTATTTTTAATATATAAAGAAAAATGAGAAAGCTACTGTCCCTTATGGATCATTATACTTTTGGGGCCAGCACGATCCTTACTTATCGAAATCTCCTATTCTTTTCCCGCCATTAAAGCAGTTTCCCATTCTGCAAGTATCGTGCGGGCTGAAACATGTAGGAGCAATCAATATCTATCAGCATATTTTCTTTTGGGGTAATAATTAGAAAGGACAATGCGGTAAAAAATAGTCACCTTATGAATACCCTAGCAAATTATAAATAAATAAAGTTATATTTTCAGTCAACTGCGGATACTAAACTTCATTTTTTACCGATCTTTAAGGTCTTTATGGAATCGGTAATATTAGCTTGTTAGGCTCTAAAGATAATCATTTTGAAGGGCATATTCCCCACAAAGTCTAGATCTAAAAACCTGTCTAATTAGTCTGTGGGGCTCTTCATACTTTGGCTCTAACAAGTACTGGACTATACGGTTGGGGAGAGTCCAAATGCGGACAAGTCGGCCGCTTTGAATAATTAGTGAGTCTTCCTAGTAAAATTTAGATAAATTAATAAGGGAGTTAATTTTACAAAAATGTGAAACAAATTAAAGCAGGTTAAGCTCACTCTTTATGCCTTATGAAAAATGGCAAAATATTTAGCTGGGGATTCGGATAGCAAGGGCAACTGGGGTTCAAGGTCAATAAATAAGGTTCAAAAACAATTGACAAGCCCACTTAAGTGCCATTCCGAAAAAAAATAAAAAATATTTAAGCAGGGTCAACGTTTTCACTATTCTTAGCAGAGGACGGCAAACTATACGGATGTGGCTCAAATGACAACTATCAAGCTAACTACTAAATATCGACAGACATGTTCACTTAAAAGAAGATTTAAAGCATGGACATTCTTTAGCCCAAAATGGTTAGAGGACTCTAAAATATGAACATCATATTTATAAGGGCTGGCTTCCAGCATGCCCATGTTTTTGTTTAACTCTAAAGTAAATTTGATAAGAAAAAATAGAAGATGACTTTTGCCTGGGGAGCTAATTAAAGTTATCAATTAGGTATCTCTGAAAAATCAAAATCCTCCCTTAAAAGAAACGTAGGGGCGTTGACGGGAAAATAAATCTTTGATATGGAACTTGGTTAGAGTTTCACCTATGCAATCTTGGGAAACACGTCAGAGTATGACATATCGAAATTCCATGGGCTGAAGTAGAAGACCGTCCAGGCATTTAATTCATTGAGAAAAACATGAATTTAAAATTTTCAATGATCAATTTAAAACTAAACGGCAATGAATGGATTTAGAGCTTAGAGGCTAAGAGCAAATCAATTTTTGCAGAGCCTAGAGTCTACTTGCTTTAGAATATGCTCACCAATTAGAAATAAAAAAATAAACAGCTCGCCATCATGGTCAATGCTTTATAATCGTAACTCAAGGTAACAATCGATCAGTTGATCCAAACTACTGACCTATCTAAAATCAGGCTAAAATAGGCTTTAGAGGAGTTCGAAAGGCAGCAGCAGTTAAAGAAGTGCTAAAAATGTCGTTAATTAAGCGAAAGTATTTAGAAATTGAAGAGATAGAACATTTAGCTATTCCAGCACAATAGAGAGCTCATGAGTACTAGTTGTCCGCCAGAGGTGATTGAGAGCTACAGATCCTTAGTCGAATAGAAGGAGGAATAGATAAGAACCTTGAAATTACAGGCGATGGATCTTTAAAATAGGATCAGAGATATAAACAATTAAAAATAGATATCGAAACTGACTATGGCCAACCTTTTGAGTAAGCAGGAGTAATCAAAAATTTTGCTTAAAAGTTTGAGTTAAAGGCACCTTAACTAGAGGAATAAAATGTTTTAGCAGATCGATCATCTAAAACTCAAGATAGCTTCATGCGAAAAAGAAGAAAATTACTTTCTTGGCCTTCTGGAATAAGGAGTTCGGAGATAAACTATTTCGAAATAGTAATCTTAATTCGCTATTCAACAAATCACCCTCAAATGCCAATCCCTCCAAACAGAACTTTAAAGAATTGGGTAATAGCTGAAATCCCATAAATAATAGCTTCTTTAATTGAGACCTTTAATTTCTTAAAAGTAGTTTTAGCTGCAACAATCCCTTTAACTCAATTAAGCACATTAAAAAATTATAGCCAGGTTTAATGAGGAATTGCATCACTTTAAATCGTAAAGTCATGTTTTACTTAGTGAAACAGTGCTAATGAGAGCAGATGTCAAGGCCACAGCAGATTAACCTCTCTTGAAAATCCAAAATTAAATTCTTACCAAACAGAATTAGGCTCTTAAAACTGATTTAACTCTTATCAAAAAGTAAAGGACTCTACTCAATAAATAGGTATTCTCCTTGCAGAACACTATCTAACGTTTAGCCGGATAGAAGGAGCAGGTATAGGCAACTCTGCAAGAGTATAGATAAAAGGGTTGCTCAAATGGCTACATTCAATCTCTTAATTCAGAAATACTTGGATTGAAGGAGTAAATTTAAAAAAACAAGTCGAATAAAGAATCATAATTATAGGCCAAGATAGCCCTACTTAATTAATAAATTTTCATACTTAGAAAATCTAATAATACTTTGTAAATTAGTCTGAGGTGTGCTAGCCAAGAGATTCAGAAAAAACACTAAAGAACGAAGGCTGTCCGCTCATTCGACAGACTAAAAAGAAAAAGTTAATAATCCGCCCTTCTGGAACTGAGCAGATCATTCTAAAATAAACTGAGGGCATGATTATAAAATCATAACTCAACAGAGAAGATCTGTTAAACTACTTCTTTCAATTTCTACTTTGAATACTTTTATTTATCGCTTTTCTTTTTTATCTCCTGCAGCTTGTCTAGCATATAAACCATATGATAATCACTCCTTTATTAAATTTTCTATTGGATTTATAATTTGGCCCCTTCTACAAACAGCCTTAGAACTATATTTTTATAGTTCTATTTTATGGCTAAACTGATGGCAGTTCTCCCAGCTCTGTCTTTTTCATTCAATAGTGGTTTTTTGCTTAGTAATATTTACACAATCTCAAGATTTCCGTTTTTAGCAGCCCAATGTAGCGGCCTCATTCCAAATTTATCGCGGTCGTACACGTAAAACTAACATTTCTAAAGCATTGAAGTTATAGTTTATTTGTCACCTTACCTTACAGCTTTAAAGAATTCAATAGACCCTGGTCTTTCGAACGGCAGCTTATTGATTGGTTTTTTTGTTATTAAATCAGAGATCGACATCTTTATTTGGTGGAGATTCTAAATTACTGTTTTTATATTGGCTCTGAATCTTGCAGCGATGTTTTTTTGGGTAGCAGTGGTAAATGGATGATTCCTTATCAAGGTATGTGCCGAATTATCTTTGAAGCTTGTTGCAAAAAGACTGGCTAATTTCATTATCGACCTTGGCTTTTTTTACAAAGGCTAAAGCTGAGGTTTAGGAGTCTGTTTCTTCTTTTACTCAAACCTAGTGGTAGCATAGACCCAATCTGCAACTCGCATTCTAATTTTGGGAGGTGGAATGATTTTGACAAGAGGAGGTACGTACTATTCCAGTTTAACATAAGGTTAGGGCTTAACGGGCAATTAATAGGGCTTTGAAGGAAAATCAATAACTAATTTAGGGTCGACTTGCTCCCTGAAGTATATGAAATTTTAATTGAATCGCTTGTTTAATCTTTTGTCCAAGGCTTAGTACTGTTTAAAGCCTAACTGCCTTTTCTTGGCGCGGTCCTCCTAAGTCACAGAAAGGGAGAGCACAAATTTGTCCTATTCTGGCTCCTTTTTGAAGAGAGATTTGGTTTTGGGCTTAACGTGAGCATACTTGTCGGGCCTGGACTTGATTCTTTTCCTCAGAAGCCTCTGTATTTAATTTTCAATATCCTCCATTAAATAAATTATTTTATCAAAATTGTTTGCCGATGCGTGACCTCAGTATTTATTAAACACTCACATCAATTCTTTTGTATCCTTTTAGCTTTGTTCTCAATATCTAATTCTGTTCCTTTATTTGGTTGATGTACTCTTCTAATTTATTTCTATGCTCCCTGTTTAACCTATTTTAACTCTCCTGCCTTTAAACATCAGAACTTATTCTTGTCAAAGAACTCTGCAACAAAATCGATTTCCTGCCTAATTCCTACTATCTTCTCGAAATCTACTTGCTTTTTTCACTATGATTTTTATTTTACTCCTAGATCGCAGTGATGAGATAATTGATATTTCCTTAATCCTTGCGATTTTATCTCAGCACTTATTAAAGCATCGAGACTTCAAATGAAAGTCTATCAATAGCAAAGTTCGTCAGCTTTAAATCTTACAGCTACTGCAGTCGCAACAGCTATTCCTTCTAAATCTAGATTTGGAAATTACATAGATTAAGCTATTCCTCCAAATTATAGTTTTTCTAATTGGCTTGCTTGAGCCTGTCAGAGGCCTAGCTTTGTTTCGACTAATCTTCCTGAATTCTTTGCCTAAGGCTTAAGTAGAGGATTTTTAATTAACGAACTTTGCTGATCGTACTCTCAAGCTACAGCTATATTTAGCCATATTACTTGATAGATTGGGAAAATAGTTATTTCTACCCGTTTAGCTGCATTAGAAGCATTCGTTCTTCGATCTATTGGATTGCTGATTATTAGGACAGCCGTCTGTTCTACCTGCTCTTAATTTCATACTAGTTCTGCTTATCCTGCAAGCCTCTCTTAAGCGATTCCAATTGAGATACAAGAGTCTGCTTGGAAAGTGCAGATTCAGCCCTAATCTTAAGGAACTTATCACTGGCGGATTGAGTAAGATGCTTGAGTTCGCTGATCTTCTGGAGGAGTCTGGACTTGGTTTTGCTCTGAGTTTTGAGAGCAGTTATTTCGTTTTAAAGAGTTTACAGTTAATGAATTTTCTGGTTAGAATTTTATTTTCTTAAATTCATAATCTCATCTCCTGCTTCCCAATCTGATCTTGGGAAAGGCTCCTCCTGGTTTCAACACCAATCTCTTCTTATCCTTTACCCAGATCATGCCCTTTATCAAGTCTTAGAATATGAGTCCCTCGATTTCGCAAAGTACCTCTTATTCATCCTTCTGAGATTTGAATGAAAAGGAGAAGGCCTTTGTGAATAGGGAAATCTAAATGTTCTAGGAATTGGCGATAAACTGGACCCTTTTAACAAGATTTCTCAAGCAAATGTTCCTCAAGGATCTCATAAATACAAAGATTCTTCTGTTGATCCAAATGTATTTTTTTTATTCTAGCTCATGCTAGAACTTGTACATGTTGCCTTCGAATATAGCCTTGCTTATCTCCATGTACTACTTGCAGTAATTCAGTAAATAGTAGGATGGTTTATAGCCCAAACTAATTTTGCAAGGGATTATGTATTTAAGCATTGATATAGTGAAGGACTGTATTTGATTAAATGCTTTCTCAGCCTAAACCGAATCAGCACCTGTTAAATAGAACTTTCCTTTTCTGAAAAAATATTAGTTTTTATCGAAGGGCTCAAAGGAGGCAGGATCAAATTGATTTTCCTCCTTGTACTTTTTAAGGAGCTAATTGTAATTGTTGATTGACAAATGAATGCCGATATTTAGATTAATAAGTTTGGGCATAATTCTACTCCTTAGCAATTATTGGATACGGGACGGCTATTTGATTTTTGACCAACTGAAAAATTTTCTCATCAGATCAGCAAGGTTTTTAATAATCTCTTCCATGAGCTGGCCCTGCTTAAAGAGGCGAGCTTTGACCTTTCTAAAAATGGTATAGGTCTTGGAGAGGAGAGCCTCGAGGACTGGAATGAACCAGCGATCATTTTCTTAGAATGAATCCAATAATCTTTTCATGCATTTCAGGATATTCAAATACTTTTAGAAGGCAACTTAACAGCTCTACTTTCTTTGAATTTGAATCCATTATTTGTAGTACTTGAGCATGTCCCTGAAAAATTATTTAAGAGAGTAAGTCTAGCTGTTCTAGTTGCTACTAGGCAAGGATAGACTCTAAAAGTCCCTGTCAGTTAAGGATGACGCTCGCTAGAGGAGCTTGATAACCAAGGCTGAATTATGTTTGTTAAAAGCCTCTTCTAATTGGACCTAAAAGTTCATCAAAATTATTCATACCTTTAATCTCAGCAGAACCATCTCCAGGCTCTACTATCGCTTTTTCTGAATCATTCTAATACTGGTCTTGCTCGATTTAGGCCTGACAGCTGAGTTAGTTAGGCTCATTGACTTGGATCTGAGCTGCAGGTGTCCTGATTGGAAAAAAAGCTACTTAACGTTAGTCTGCACCAGATTCAGCAGTGACAGCAAAGTCGAGGCCTTCACTTTACAATTGTTTATAAATTAGATGCTATACTGCTAAGCCAGTCTTTAGAGGAGCTTTCTGGAACTGATAGAAGGCTCAAAGAAGATGCTTTAATTCTGCATGAAAAGCTTAGTCTGGTCAAGACACCATTTGCGGTTGCGATTGTCCTTGAGTGCTCGTTAGAAGAAATGCTTCACTGGATTTTACCTCAATTTTGAGGGATCATTATTTCTTTAGTCTAGAATCTGTAAGTAGGAAATTAAGCATATTTGCATTCCTACGATTTTGTTCTGTTTTAAAAACAAAACAAGCTCATCATTAAAGTGCGAGAAAGACTTGAATTTACGATATTTGTTAATATCAAGGAAAAAATTGATAGTTGCCCAAGGTCTCATGTAACAAATCTAGTCTGACTCATATAGTCTATAGGATGTAAGAGCGCAGTTCATCCATTTCTAGCTCCTGTGTCCGAATATTTTAGACAAGATGCTCTCCTTCATAATGGTCAGTATTCGGGAGTAGGTGGTTTGATCAGCGGCGATGACTCTGCTGTAGAAGTAAGATCGGTTAATCTCAGTTTGATAAAGTCTTTTATATTTAGTCTATGAAAAAAGAGATTATAGCCAAGCTTAATAAAGCTGCTTGAATTAATGTTATGAGATCTGGCTCTATGATTGCCACTTTAGCACTCTTATAAATTCAGTACTAGAAAAGTCCAAGCAACGAAGAGGGCTGGAGAGGCAGAGGTCCTAAAGAAACGTAAATATAAAGTGCTTCTAAGTATCTAGCGTGAATACTATTTAATGCCAGTGGCATTCCTATGTCGTTCATTCAATAAAATTTGTTCTAATATTATATGAAAATTGGACCAGCTCCTGTTAAGAGGCAGCCCACCGTTGAAGAGTCGTTAATTCTTTAGCACTCCTACTTCGATAGCCTTATCCTTAATAAAATGAAAGCTTTAAGGCCCCTTCTAAATTTTAGTCAACGCTATCATCCAACTGGCAGCAGCAATTTCGAGCGAAGGACAATTTAGTGCGATAAACCCAGTTCGCATCAAAGGAAGAAAATCTTTTCATAAAAAGGTAGAAAAAAATAAAGGCTTTCAAATTAATAGTAGAGTTGCATAAAGGGAATCACAGTCTCTGTGGAGGGCTGTCAACTATAAAAATTTAACTTGGAGAAATATTTATAAAGGAAGATAAAGGATTCTGGTCGACAAGTATTTGTTGTGAAGAATACCAACCACAAGCTGCCTCCGATCTCCCTTCACCCTGCCAAGCCAGCCAAAAGAAAAAAACAAATATAAAATTTTTGCGAAGGGTGGTAGCGGGAGTAGTAAAAAGATTCGTTTGGACTATCCAAATATAACTTTCTTTGAAGAATCATGTTGAGTACATATAAAGAAGACCTTCCTTCAGAATCAACTCCTTCTTCACGAGCCTCTACAAAGATTTCTAAAAAACTTTTTAGTCGATTTTCCACACTCTGCTGCTTGCCTCTATTGTGTCTCGGATTTGTGGTTTTGTTAAACCAGTCTTACCCTTAAGCGATCGAACTATGGCGGCTTCCAGCTGGTTCCCTCGCTCAAACTAAACCCTCTTGATCTAACAAGGGTGTCTCCAAGGCTTCTGGGTCTCTTTTTCCCAGTTCCTATTGGGAAGGCTAAATTGAAGCTAGTTCTTATTTATTGCCACTAGTCCTACTTTTGTCAATTACTCCAGGCAGTATCTGAGTCTTGGTTTGCTCATAGTAGTCTTTTTTTAAATCTCTAAGGTATCGAATATACCTTCCACCATGAAGAAAAGGACAGCGCAGCTTTACAAAGTAAGCCATCCTTCCCTGTGCTTCTTACCAGACTTGCAAACGATCCTCAGAGTGGTGAACTACTAAAGCAAGTTATAAGAGTTTTAGTTGCTTATAAGCTGGATCTATTTTAATATGGCCTTCTTGACTGAGTGCAATTTCTTAGGCAGAATTAAGGGCTAGCCAATAAAAGGCCAAATCTAGTTGTCGTAGTACTTCACTGTCACATTGCACTCTCCGCTCTTCAAGGGGAACGAATTAGTGTAGTGCGAGGTGTCCGATATGACTGAGTTGAGGGTCTCAACTGATGATTACCCGAACTGCTGCTTGAAGAAAGCTATGGGCAGCTAGTGGACGGGGTCGACTTTATCTGAGGAATAGTAAGCCCAGCAGACCCTCAGCTTGAGAGTCTAGAGAAAAAGCTCTTTGACAGACAATCTGAGGGTTAATTGATTCAAAAACTTATGGTCGAATTCGTGTCTAAAATACTAGTCTACTATTAATGAGCATGCCGACAGACCGTGCTCGTCTAAAATTGTTTCAATCACCAATTAAAAGCAAACCTTTAACTACGCGTAAAAGCTGCACTCATTTAGCATCTCTTACTGCTTTTGCATTAGACTTTTTAGACCTTCTAGCAAACCCTGCTTGTTAACTAATTATCTACCTTTGTCGTAGAGGAGAGTGTTAAGCTTTCTTTATAACTGGTTGGTGAGCGAGCTTGAATGGCACCACTGCAGAAGAGTTTTGAAAAGAGAATAATCCTCAGTCTGGATCAGGTCGTCGAGCAAGTCGATGCTCATGAATGTGACTGGCCTTAGAAATTTATTAGCAATGATTTAAGAATAAATAAGATTGCTTAAATTTTTAAGCAGCGCCATGAACCCTTTCTCAACGTTCAATATCCGTTTGGTCTATTAAGAAATCTAATCGAACTTCTTCTAATGAAATTATTGGAGTTTACTCTCGAAGAAGCTGGTCAACTATTAGAAAAAGCTTTCTTGGAATCTGGGCTAGAACTAGAGTAACTCATTGATAAGGCTCAAATAATTATTAGCCTCTTTTAATTATCGCTCTTTATTCCTAATCGACTTTACGAGTGACTTAGAATTTTAAACGATTTCTTTTATTAGATTGGGCCTATTGATTAAGACGGACTTTATTATCCCTAGAGACATGCTTACAAGGTTCCGCATCTCTTTATTTGTAATTGCGCAAGGACTCAAACATTGCTACAGTTTTTTGGATTTCTGCAGCATGTCCCACAAGTCTCCCAGGAGCTCAAAATTGTTTGACTTGCCTTAACAAAAACAGAGGTAATTTTCCAAGTTGTAATAGAGACTGCTCTTGAACATTTAGGAAAGTTTGTTGGAATAGCCCATATAACAAAGCTCTCTGCAGGAGTAGAGAACCTAGGTAGCGTCATTGACTTTAAGAAAGTCTATTTTGGACGATATAATGCTAAGCCTGCTCTGAACCTCCTATGGTAAAATTGAATCTGACTAGCGCCTCTTCAGTCCTGATTCCTTGAAATTTATTATATCCATAATGTAGATATAAGCCAATGCTCTTTAAATCAGATAGCTCTACTAAATTACTGTTCTCAACAAAGAAATTGGATGGGGTGGCTCAGCCTATGAAGTCCCAGCCAAATATCAGGACTGCGCTGCCCTTCTTCGAGCAAGAAATAATTAAAAGGAAAGGAAAAACCTAAAAATCCCGCTTTCAAAAAAGTGCAAGGAACATTACCTGAATGAGCTGATGAAATTGTCGAGGCAAGTTCCTGGCCCTGGTCAATACAAATTTAATCTTGATACTTTCAAAACCACAAAAAAAAAATTAACGAAAAGACCTTAAACTTCCAAGCCCAAGTCCTAAAGTACAGGACTCACTTCGCACATTGATTATCTCACTTCTGTTGATTTCATGCAAAAGTTCGCCAAGAAGGGTTCCTCAATGTCTCGCTCCAATAACGTAAACTTCCTCGACAATGTGTGCTAGCGAGCCGCCAACTGTCCTGGGCCAGGCGACTACAACCCTAGGGGAATAATAAAAAAACTTAAAAGGAACATCGACCGAGCAGCCCGCCTCAGAAAATAAAAATAATAATAAAAGCGGCATAAGTCCAAATCAAAGAGTCAGCCGAAAGATTACAACCCGATTCCTGTAAATTATTATACATTCGAAAAATCACTTTCAGGTGATTACAACTTCCCCAAACGAAACTATATGGGAAGTGCCAAACGGCTCTTTAGCAGAGCCAAAAGCGCGAAGCCAGGCCCAGGACCGGCAACATACAAGATTAATAATTAATGGATCGGCAAGTCCTAGGGATTAAAGCGTATAAAAAGCGCTGCTTGGTTCTAAAAGCTAAGCAGCAGGCCAGAGCGGTCAATTTATTATTGAGTGATTGCATTACTCGTTAGTCAATTCACCATAGTCTCCTCGACTCCTGTGATCGAAGGCAAATCTACTTTGCCCTGCTGCTGATTCAAAAAGTGAACAATTACCTGGAAGATTGCGTATACGACGAACAGCACTCCGCTTGTTATCTGGCTCCATGCATTGCCCAGAATAAGAATGCCCACAATTACGCTGAACACTGCCCTTCCCAGTCCGGTTCCCAGCAAATTAAAATGAGTTTTGACAACTTTGTAATCGAACTCAGCAGCTAATAGGATAATTGACAGTCCGAACCAGTATAAGGCGAGGAGCATAGCTGCTAAGCTACATTTAGAGTAGTAAGCGGCCTAGACGATAGAGTTGATAAATACGAAGATAACTACAAGGACGGCAAGTGCCTTCGAAATAAAATCGATGATCCGATGTTTTTTGTCACCATCTGTCGTTTCCCTCTGTTCCTAGTTTGGCTAATTTTGCTATACGTCTTTTTAAACTTCGTTACCCTAATACATTTAATCTTTATTCACTCGGATTACAGCAGGTTCAGCACTCTCTCGCTCAACTGCACCACTTTCTGCCCTGCATGGCACTCGTAGAGTTACTGCACTCGCCGCTCCATCCCTGTCTGCTACAGGTGGTCCTTTAGGGATCTTAGCCATTCCTATTCGCCCCAATAGTTAAATTGATTAAGCAAATGATCAAGCATGTTCAGCGTGGCAATCAGGATGTGCTATTGCTAAAGCTAGATTTCGACAGGCTCAAGTCCCTTGTTAATTAAGGCGAGTAGTTTTAACTAGAGGAGTGCCTTGATGTCCTACTGGTTGGACTCTCTAACCAACTTTTCTAAAAAGGTGTAGAATTCCCTGCGAACCACATATAGGTCTTCAGGAATCCTTTAGAAGAGCATTGTCCGTAGTTACTCGGACTGGATTATCAGTCTTGTGACATTATGGTCAAGCTCTACAAGATATCCTAGGCATTGCAATCCTCTCGCCCGGATATTCTTTTGGTTTGATTGAATTATAAATAACAAATCTCTGAGCAAGCCGGCTTCAATAAGAATCCGAGAAATGGACTCCGAGCAGGCAGCCACATGGGTGAGTATCAGCGAAGAAGTTTTGTGTATTTAAGATTACTAATGATAAATAAGGGCGCGGATTAGATTGAAATTCTTGAGTTTGTAAATGCTGGGGAGGAGGTGTGGCAGCATCATAAGGATATCATTGAGTGAGTACAAACTGTACAAAATTTACTTCTATATCTTGCTGCCTAAAAAAGTGTCTAGCAGAGGCAGCAGTCTTGCAGTCGAAGGATGTCCGTTTAATGCACCCACGCAGATATCAACCAGCCACGCAGAAGTATGTCCTCTTAATTCGATCTTTTCGAGTCCTAGTTACAAGGCTTGAAAGGCCAATGCATTTTCATCGATAATGCGGTTTCCAAGAGCTATTATCGCTTGATTGTTTTTTTGGGAAATGAGCTCCATTAGTTATTGGACGGTCATAGCTAATAGTGCCGGCAGATTGCTACTGATGACTGGCTGGGCTTTGATAAAGGCCCTTCGCTGCTTGCGGTCAAGCTAGTTCTTGAGCTGCTGACGTTTGTCTCTTAGGAGAGAATCCATTTAATCAAGTCAAAGTCAAATTTCTTTGTTAAATGCATCGTTAATGAATCAAATTCCTTTCAGAATTAAGGAAAAACTTGCAGATGGCCAGACTCGATTTTACCACCGCGGCAAACTGCTGGGATCTGGCTCATTCGGCTGTTGCTACTAGGTGGCTCTGGGACCTGGCAAGCAGTATGCCTTGAAAGCGATAAGCAAATAATGCGTTAAAAAAATAGAAGAACTCGAGAGATAAGTGCTCATCCAGAAATCCCTTAACCACCCGAACGTAGTAAAACTATTAAACTTCTTTGAGGACGATCTCTGTTACTACATCATTCTTGAGCTCTGTTCAAACCAAACTCTCAACGAAATGCTCAAATGGCGTAAGCACCTTACTGAAATCTAGGCCCAGTACTACCTCTGGCAGGTGCTTCAAGGCCTTAAACATATCCACTCCAATAAGGTTGTTCATAGGGACGTCAAGCTGGCTAACCTCTGCATTAGTGACAAACTAATTTTGAAAATTGGGGATTTCGGACTAGCAGCTTCTTTAAAAGAAAAAGCACGAAGATATTCCATTTGTGGAACGCCGAATTTCATGGCGCCATAAATTGTAGGAAGAAGTTAGTCAGGCCATTCCTTTGAAGTGGATATCTGGTCTTTCGGAGTGCTGGTATTCACATTGCTGGAAGGCTACCCACCATTCTAATAAAAGGACCTTGATTAGACAAACGCCCGGATTGTAAACTGTAACTACCGGTTCAGCAAGTAGCGCTGCCTCTCGGCGGAGGCAAAAGATCTCATTAAAAGTCTGCTAGTTTACAACCCTGGATAGAGAATGACATTATAACAAATATAGGCCCATATATTCTTCAATAAAAACTAGATTCCAGGCTCATTGCCGCTCGCCACTTTGATATCCCCTCCCACTGCTAGCTTCATCAAACAGTATCCAATCCGAGCCTGTCTCCCGCAGTTTTAGCTCGACATTGACATCCAGCTCTAGCCTACTCCCGGCTAGAGCTGGCAGCCGCAAGAGTTCAAAAACGAGGAGTAATTCCGATAGGACAGCCATATATTTAATTTAGACTAGTGCTTTTAGTAACCAAGTACCAATATTAAAACTTAATAAGTCAGTGAGCCAAACCAGTAGCAGCAAACCGTCACATCGGCTGATGAACCTGTAGGCTGCTAACTAAAAGTCTAATAATCTATCCAGTTAGAGCAGTAGCTTGAAGCAAGGTAGGCCTAGGAGTAGAGCTAGATTCGCATGGCTCCGTAAACCGATTAGAGCTTCAAGTCAAAATAGGTGTGCAGATGCGACCATATTTAAGCCTAGTAGTGCTTAACAGAGCAGCAGAGCTAAACCTCCAATCCTTTAGAATAACCTCTGGAATTAAAGCAGCACGACCTAGCTGCCGCAGAACAATAGTAACACTAACCCTAATTATTGTAGGATAAATAACAGGAGGAGCCCAAGCCTCCCGTTGAATTTTAATAAAATACCAAGGAGATTGAAAATTAATTTAACTAGGACGATAAATTGGTAGAAAATATAAAGTTCTTTGAAGCCAACTAAGCAATTTAATAGAGACAGAATCTTTAAATTTCGTAAGTCATGTTGGACATTGAGCCCGAATAAGTCAACGAGGTAGTCTAACTTAAAAATAGCAGCTAAGTCGCCTTTAAAAAATAAGTGGACCTTTTAGATAGTAACGATCAGTCGATAAGCTAACCCAAATAACTTTAGGACCACCTCTTTCATCTCAATAACCAGTCTTCTTAACCACTCCCTTATTTTCATACATAGCCAAATTAATTGGCTAGAGACTAGCCTTAGTCTAATACCACACCATTCATGAATCATCCATTAAAATAGAATTAAGCAGACACATATTCCAAGACTATCCCAGTCTCTTTGAAGCCCTAACAAATGGCTTTTCCAGTGCTCAGACCCTACAACATCCAACAGTCCAGATAGGAAAGCACCCCTTCTTTTCCCATCGTATTGAAAATAGTGGGCAATTAGAAGTTTGGAATTGTGTACATCTTGAGTAATGGGGACTTCGGAGCTTGCTTTAACGATAAAACTAAGCTAGTTTATAATTGCAGAGAAAGCGCATACAACTATTTCGACTCTTCTGACAACCTCATAAGTCAAGTTGCATCCGACTAGTAAATTCCTCAGTTGCTTATTAAGAAAATGAAGGTATTGAAATATCTACTAGATAAACTCGAATTTAACGGCGTTTTCTGGAAAAAATTTAATAAAAGTAGTTTTTTTGTCAGAAAATGGCACATGAATCCAGCCGACAACACCATCATCTTCAAATTTAACAATAAAAGCTTTCAGGCATCCTTCCTTGATAGTTCATAAATTGCTGTTGATAACCAGACTGGAAATGTCTGGTTCAAATCCAATAAACGGAGGTAATGGTAGAATTTCGACAGGAGCTTAGAGCTGCCAAGTGAGGTGAAGAAAAGGCTTCGGCACGTGAACCGGTTGGTGCTGAAACAGAAGCCTATTAAAGACCTTTAAACGGGGGTCTAGCAAAATTCTAAATGAAATAGTTAGTTAATTTTTTGAGATTGGCAAGGACTTTGTTGAAGAATAAACCAGTTTACGTCCTAGGAAATACCTCTGCTGACCTTGACTCCGTTGTCTCAGCACTTTTTCTAGCTTGGTTTATGCACCAATCCCACGGCATCCATTATATCCCCATAGTAAGAACAACTGCATAAATCTTATTGGATAACCCAGAATTTTCTATGCTAGGAGAAGTGCGGTAAGAGCTAATCTACTAAGCTTAATGCAATATTGAGAAAGGGAGTAAAGTCGTTTTGGTGGACTGCAACTAATCCTAGTTCGATAATGTTTAAATGATAATAGATCATCACAAGCCACAAGTAAATCATCCCCACTCTTTAATTGTCTAAGGCACGGGCAGTGCTCTTTCCCTCGTGCTTGCTGTTTTCATTCAATAAATCAATCTACCTCTCAAATATTAATTTATTAAGGAATTTAGGAAAAAAATTAGTATTTCCCAAAAGCCTTCCAAGTAAATGCTTGAGCTTGCCTACAATGTCATCTGCATCGACACCTTCGGACTTAACGAGGCCCTTTTCGGCTCACGGTTCAATTAAATCGATTTATCAGTTGTTAACTTTATAAAGGAGGCGAGCGATAATCTAAGAAGCTACAAATAGCTATCGGCCTTGAAGTTCGATAAAGGATTCATGGCTAAAATTCCTACGTAGAGGCTTTATCTGCGGGACTATAAGCAGTATAATTACAAAGGGTTCTAGGTCGGATTTTCAGTAATTCCAATAAGATTCGAACTCTTAAAGGAAAGAGCTGATTTTTAATCAACCAGAATCGAATTCGCCCATAGGAGGGGTCTACATATGGTCGTATTGATGCTTGTCGAGTTGCAACAGTAAACGCTAATGCTAAATAGATAAATCGTTTTTTATGGTAATTTCCAATCAGTCGCTAGCCAACTCGCAAAAGACAAGCGATTTTAGATTAAATAATCGACTTAACATTTTATTCACCTCAAGGATCGTTAAAATACGATGACAAGAAAACTGGTCTAGCCTCTGATTCGGCACTGGCTCTAAGCGTAGCTTTGATTCATTTGATCATTAAACTCAATCTCTACTCACGTTTTCTCAGGAACTGGTCCTTCCTCTCAAGCAGCTTCAGCATAGACTCTTTCTGAGCTATCGCTTGCTAGAGCTCTATGCCTTTCTCCTAATTGAGTTTAACGAAATGCTTGAGTTTCTCCTTGAGCGATGCGTTTTCGGTGGTGAGGACAAGGACCTCTTCCTTGAGAAGAGCTGAATCTTTGAGCTTCATCTACCAATTTAGCCTCGAGTTTTCGTAATTATTTTCCAAGGTGGAATTAATATTACAAAGGTGAGCTATTTATTTGACTTTAGCGTTTAGCTTAGATTAGTAGTCAGATTGTAATTGATCTTTCTACTGACTGACATTGACAATCTATTTTTCGAGTCTTCCTATTTTTTCTGATGTACTTTTTTGTAGAGTTTCCTATCGACTTATTAAGGTTTTAATTTACTCATTTGAAACGGCGAGGCGCTCATTACATCTTTGGTTTGAGTCCCTGAGCTGAGTTAATTACTCCTTCATTCTAGACAGCTAGTTTTATTTTGCTTAGAGTCTGCTCTGAAAATCATTATTGTTCATTAGGCCTCTCTGGATCTATTTTTGCAATTATGACTTTATTGATTGGGTCTATTTTATTAAACATGAAAATTAAGTTTTGCTGGACTAATGTTAACTGCGCGTCCGCTCTAACTCTGAAGTGATTTGTTCCAGTTGTAGCTTCATCTCCTGTAAGTTTTGTCCACTTTTTTGACGTTCCTCAACCAGTTCTGACTACAATAATTTATTACTCTCAGCCATAGACTACAAGTCTTTTCGCATGGCTTAATTCGCTTCAGCTGATGCTTCGAGCTTTAATTTGAGTTACACTATTAAATCTTATCTGGCTTGTGCGGCGTCTGAGAGGCGCTTGTTTTTATCAATTTATTACTTTTGCTGTAAAGAGAAATCCTTCAGCTGGGCTATCAAGGAATCCTGCGTGACGACCAGCTATCTATTGATCTCCAAACTCTCTTTGAGCTAGTTTTGAGAAATTTAGTACTTTTCTTGGAGCTCTTCGCATTAAATTTTCTTGCGGGCGAGAAAGAGGCAATTCGTTTGAAATTACTATCTCAGCTAGTCGTTCGATTAGTTCAGCCCTTTAATTTAGGACTACAGTGTTTTAACTCTTTTGCACACTCCTTCTAGCTACTTCATGGCATCGTCTCTGGCCCGTTTTGCCGAAAGAATATTTTCCGTAAGTTTGGTTTGTTAGAGGAGGAGGGAAAAAAGATGTCGGTGAAGGACCTGCAAAGGCGAATACTAAGGATGTCTTGAATCGATATTCAAATGGAGCAGTAGCTCCTTAAATTGCAAATCCATGATAAAATCAGAGATAAAAGTAAGTAGAGGCACTAAGCGGCCGTTTGTGAATGGCGTTCAGATGTTCAATTATTCTGGAGTTGCCCAGGTCGATTTCGCTTTGTCTCATTTTTTTGAATTTGCTGGATTTGGCGAGTCTCTCCACCTTCGGAGCAGGCTATTTCCGCGACATTATCCGCACTATCTTCTTCACAAGAAGTCCATTTTCGAAATGGACTTGCTACTTCTTTTGTTTTTTTTTTAGACTACTTGTAGATAACGCTTTTTTGGGAGAGTGTGTGGACGAAACGGATACTACCCTCTGGTTAATATTTTTGAGCCTTAGTTTGGCTTTGTGGAGGAGGATTTCCTTTTAGTGGCGGATATGTGGTATGGAGGAGAGCTGATAACTGTAGCTGAAAGACTTCTTAAACATTATAGCAACAATTGACTTGACTGCTTATTTCAATTCAATAGCTTTATGAATAGGCCACTCCATCGATGTCCTTCCATTACCAGAATTCAAGCTGAGGAAGACCACCAAGAAGCCGCAGCTCGTCGAGGAGGACTCCATCTTCAGAGCTCCGCCCGTCGATGTTCTTCCTTCGTAGATGGTTAAGGCCTCCCGCATTTACAAGGCTCTTGAACAACTAATCAGGAGAACTCGTGAACAGCAGCGGGCTTAAATCTAATAAATGTAGAAAGTAGCAAAGTCATCAGACACTTTCAGCCAAAAATAGCCAGGTGTATTAGTGCAAAGACTCCATCTATCAAAGCAAGCTTGAAATCTGGGAACTCAAAAACAAGATTCACGACCTGCAGGAGGTGATCACAAAGATGGAGGAGTAAGAGGAGGAGCTTCGACAGAATCAATAGCAGCAGTCCTCTTAGTGAGTCACTCTATCATTTTTTTGTCTTTTTAGACTTGCGCAATCCGCCGGTGGTCTTAAGAATTTCTGCCTTGCTCTGTTCCTGCAGCTCCTTCTTGGATAAGAGCTTGAAGGCCTCCTTCTGCTGCTAGCTGCGGGCAAGCAGTTCGAAAAGATTGTTTTTCTAATGCTTGGTGTCAATAATGTCCTAATTTTCTTAAAAGAGATTGCAGACCCTCCTCTCGAACTAAAGTATCCATTGCTCCAGCAGATGGAATTTCTTTTAACTCCTCTATTCCTTCATTTACAAACCTACAAGCTGACCTACTTTGTATAAACGCTATGTTTGAATATCCAGCTGCAGTTATTATTAAGCTATGGACTTGCTCAGAGCCTAATCAATACCTGAAAGCTACTACTTGCTATCAATCTGTAGGTCTCTGAATTCGAAGTTTTGTTTGGTTTTTATTTGCGCATTGAGCCTTCTGTTGGTCTATGAAAGATCCTCGATCTCATCATTGAGTTCGTTGATCCTTTGATAGCTTGTTTAATTTTAATTTTAAATGTTTTACATGATGTTTATGAGTTACTCAGGGCTTGAAGCACCAAGTTAGATCATCAGCCGCTTCACGTTTAATTCTGCCTGGGCCGACATCTCATTTGATTTAAGCTATTCCCGAAAAAAACTGTCCATTTTTTTTATTTTTTAAACTGGTTTTTTATTTGCCTAAACGAAGCTGTCCTCGGCGATCTAAGTTTCTTTAATAGTTTATGATCTGACAGGGGAGTGATTATTGCTGCTTTCGTTAACAGCTAACACCTTGTTGGACTCCTCCATCAACATTTTGTTGAGAATGAGGTTCATTAGTTCACCCTCCCTCTCGAAAATTTCCTTTTATAAATTTTTATAGATGCGAGAGTAAACGACTCTTTAGGAGCGGTAGGCATCGACTCCCTCGATGATTTCATTGATGGTGGCCAGGACTTAGTTCCTTTTCTGAACTAGTTGCTGGATATCGTTTTATAACTTGTGCAACCTCTTCGCCAAATTTATCGAACTCTCAGGATTGGTGGTCTCATTGCTGTGCTAAATTTAATTCTTGCGCTGCAGGTTGCGATGTTACAATCCTTTCAGCAAATTTTTCAGACTTTCCTGTTTGGAGAGCTAATCGTTGAGACTTTTGGAGATGGATTATGATTATTTTTGAAGGGAAAGGACCCTAAGTTCCATGGAGCGTTAATGCTGCTTGAAGGCCTTAATTTCAGTGGATATTTCCTATCGAGCGAGATGCAACTGCCTCAAAGACTCATGGCGGTTCATAATTAAAATAACAAATTCTTATACGGCCACAGCTAATCAATGTTTAATTATAGGATCACCTTAAACTCTTACAGTCCCAATCCATTCAACCCTGATGCACGGCGTCCGAAGTATTCTAAAACAATCTGCAAAGTCAGTCCCAGAAAGTCACCGCTAACCAATTAATTCATCAGAGAGAACAGCAATCCCTCCTCCTGCCCCAAGTCAACTCGGGTGAGGCCGAATCAAGGCTAGACGGAGGATGCAATAATTAGCCAACGAGCAAAGCTATAGGCCAATTTAAAATAGCGAAAAACAAAGAGCCTGCGGTAATAATATTAGCTGAGGATTAAAAATTATTTTCAGGCTCAGGCCAACCCTTATTTCCAAGCTCAGCCCAACCCCGACGTCTTGCACGTCTCCACCGTCGAAAGGGCTGTCAACACTCTCCCTTTAAGTTCCCAACAATCTTACTCGCACTAACAGGCTAGCAAACTCCAAAAATTAGCTATCTATCAGAGCGAAGTCCTCCACATTCAGTCGCAATAGAAGAACGATCTCTAGGAAGGCACACAAACTCTTTCCGCCAATTTACTATTTTTTCCTTGCCTTTAGTTCACTGTCGAAGCAAGCAGGAATAAAATAGCTAGAAAACAGACAAAAATCATGAAGTTTCAACATGAGTAGGACTTGTAAAGGGGCAAAAATTAATCTCAAAGGCTTAAGATGCAGCTTTAGAGTGCTGAGAGTGCTCTGCTGCCCTTATCGCAGAGTCACACCTAGCTCAAGCAAGAAAGCGAAGTCTACAAGAATAAATTCCAAGAATCAATAAAAAAGCAAGCTGAGCTTGAAGAGTAGCTGCAAAAGTCTCTCTCCCAATCGAAATTGATAAAGGAAATGCATAAGCTCATTGAAATTTAGAACGGTTTCCTCAAAGAATAGTGCCAGAAGCAGCGACTTAGCATCAGCAAACTCAAGGAAGAAATAGTCACCCTGAAGTAGTCTAAAAAGCTAGACATCAACGAGCTGGAAATTTAATTCCAGAGCACACACTCCCGTCTGAACGAATACATCAAACAGAATAAACAGTTCGACTTGTTCTTCAAGCAGCAGTTCAAGGACAAGCTGCAGGAGCTGGCTGACATCTAAAAGAAATTGGTTATAGTCTAACCTCTTTTTGTAACTAACAGGGAAAACGAGCTTATTCAGATCGAGCTGGTAGTCGAACGGCTTTGTTTCGAGAACTACTTGGAGAGGCAGAGAGTTGAGTGCTACAAGTTCCTGCTTGCCCAAGTCATCCCCCTCAAGGCAGTAGCTCTGCACCTTGATCATTCTAATTGACTTTAATTATAATAATATGGCCGCGACTGTTAAAGAGTTGTAACGAGAGACTCAGTATCTAGCCACTGCAACTGCTAAGAAGGCTGGCACCCGTCCTGAGGAAGATTACTGGAGGCAGAAAGCTCTCTCCCTCTAGGCTCACAATCTGAGATTGTAGGATGAGTTGACCAATACAAGGCATAAGGTCCGAAAAATAGACGACCTGGAGGGGAAGATCAACCTGGTCCTCGGCCATAACACCAGACTAAACAAGGAGAACTAGGTGCTCAAGGACTAGATCAACCGATATAATTGCTAGTCGAAATACAGTGGGAGTTTGAACAGTATCGAGGTCTAGCGGCTGATAAAGGAACACGAGATAGAAGTGGGCAAGCTGCTCGACTAGATCGCGGATCTTACGACTGCCTGCTAACGGATTGAGCAGGCCAAAGACCGTTAGATCACAACCCTTAAACTAGAACTAGATAAGGTCCAGTCCCGCAAAGACAGCAAGTCTTTGGAAAATATGGAGTATTACTAATCTCAGATCAGGAAGCTCAAGGAGCTGCTCTCTCATCGCGCCAACTAAATCACCACCGTCAAGCACTAGTCTAACCTCGAGCTGTAGAGGTGTCAGGAGTAGATCATGTATCTCACCAACTAGCTGCAGCACCAACAGGCTTTAGCCGCCTTGAATATCAAATAGCTCAAAGATTCCAACGAACTGGCTATCGAAAGACTCAAAAATGCGCATTCAAACTCCATGACCCTGACCAAACAAACATTCGAGGCAGAAATCCAGAAGTTAAAAAAAAATTTGGCTGACAAGTTACTTTAACACGAGAAGTTAAAGGAACTAATGAACGCCTCTGGCTCCAAAGGGAAATAGTAACACTAGGCGCTCTAAAACAGGATCCAGTACGCACAACTGTAATTGCTGTAGAAATAGTAATCCCATCAGAAGGCACTGCAAAGTCAGTAGACATAACTCAAGCTGGAGTTTGAAAGGGAGAAGCTAAGATTACAGGAAATCAACTAAGATAAGGTTAAATCAGCATAAGCTGTGGCAGATGGCTTCCGCAAGATGCTCGACTCGGTCTCGGATTAGGTTGCTAAGAAGGACAAGGAGATAGCCCACATTAAGCAAATGCATTAGGCTGCCGAAGAGCATAAGGACAACAGGATCAAAGCACTTTCCAACAAAATTGAAGAGAATCTGCAATTACACTTAGGTGAGATGGAGTGCCTAAAGATAAAGTTGCAGCAGCTGCGATAAGCGGACGTGACAGTTTTGCTTCGAACCCTAAAATAGCAGGTCTAAAGGCTGCAGGAGGAGGTGATCTCAAGGGACAGCCTCATCAGCTAAAAGAACTAGAAGATCAATAGGTAAATTAGCATCAGAGTCACCATGCGCAAGAACTACTAGAAAATCTTTGAGAGCCTTAAGGCGAAGTACCGGGACCTCAAGGTAAAGTTCAACTCCATGATGGGCTAAGCCCGCACCGAAATGAACAGCATGGTCACTCGACTCCAACTCAACTCCGCCACTCTTCTGAACGACGCCCAATCCAAAGCGAAGTCTGTCTAAGCCCTGGAGCTTTAAATGAAAAAGATTCAAGAACTTTGTGAATCCAAAGACTCAATCATCAGCGACTTAGAAAAGCGGCTCTAAGAACAGTTAGACCACTTAAGAAACTAGCAGTCCAGGAACGACTAGTTAAGTGAGAGTATGAAGGAAAAAATAGACAGCCTACGAGATGAGACCAACGAGCAGATCGCAAAGATAAAAGAACTGTTTAATCGCAAGTAATAGTCCTTGCTCAGAGATAGGTAGGAGCTCGAAAACCAAATAGCCGATGATAGAGCCTACTACGACAACCTGCGTATCAAAGTCTAGACTTTGTAGAAGACAGTCATCGACAAATAGCACTAGGTCAAACAGACTCGGAAAGCCATGAAACAGCAGGAGGCTGACTTTAGTGCTCGTTGCGGCTTCCTCTAAAGCATGCAGATCGAGTCATCTGCCAACACTGAATAGGAAAAAAACCAGATGAAGTTGGTCATGAGCAAGAACTAGGTCAATCTTAAAGTCTACTATGACAATAAGGTCAAGAAGCTGGAGAAAGACATCGACGACCTGAAGGGACTCTTACAGGCCAGAGGTGACTAATCGCTTCGGCTTAACAGGAAAATCAAGGAGATGGAATCGAAGTTGTAGGCCTCGGGACAGTCCATAGAGCAGCACTCCTAGCTAAGCAAAAAGATCATTAGCATGGGAAATTATCAGAGCTCGCTGCTCAACACAATCGAGATCCTGCGGAATTTCAGGAAGGGAGAAACAGAAAAGTGAGTCGCAAATCATTTTACACACATTTTAGTTAGGCAGGGGAATTCCTACTTGCAGGTTTTGATCGGCTTTTTTAGCAGACAGGATTCAAAAAATGAGGCCAACTGTAGCTGCTTCTAAAATTCAGGAGGGAATTCGCATTTCTCTTAATCGTAAAGTTTATAAACGCATTCCATGATCTCCTGGATATTGTATTTGACTAGGCCGCAATTCAAGTCCATGCAGTTTAGGATTTTCTTGAAGTTGTGCTCAGAACTCGTTTTTTCAAGGGAGATTATACATTTCCTGTCGAAGGACTAAGAAAAAGGGTTGAAGCATCTTTTTTCGAGCTTGCCCATAAGTTCCCAGCACTCCTAGTTGACTTTACAGGTCAGGAAGTTATTCGCACAGGCAGTGAGCACTGCCACTTGACATAGCTGATTGATCTCAGTGAGAACGGGTGTGATTATTATATAGATCATTAATATTCAAGCAGTCTCCTAAGCAATTATTTTATTAAGGTAGCTCTCCTTATCGGACCATTGCTGTTTGGTCAGCAGAGGCGGCGCTAGCTTGTAAAGAAAAGGCCCTTTGAAATTCACTTACACCTTTGCCCCGCCGAATAGGCTGACTCCGAAGCAATACAATTCCATGGGTAGGCCAGTCACTTTGTGAACACTAAGCCCATTCTTGAAGAACTCTAGAGAGGAATCGTCATTGACCATGGACTTATAGTGCTCCTTGGAACAGCTCTTCGGCATGGGGAGGGGACTGGCCTGGTCCAGCACAACTGCGATATGGTCCCCAAAGGTATACTCCTATATTTTTTTGCGCTTTTGATTGTTAACCAAAAATCCTAAGGAACTGTAGCCGAAAGATTAACTAGTCGACCCAATTGGCTTACCTGTATTGAACTTTCCACAGCAGATACCCGCTCTGATGGCCATCTGTTTTCGCTCAGTTTGGTGGGGGATTACCATTTCGAACATGAACCTGCCTTGGATCACTGGACTGAGCAGAACTGCAGATGCGTGATGAAGTGGCCCCTCCAGGTAATAACCACTGCTGGTCTAAGTTGCTTTGAGATATGATTTTTTCCTCAAGGAAAATTAATTTTTCATAAATGCTGAAAAGTCTTGATGAGAGTCTACTATCAGGCCTACACTGGCAAGGAATAGACCCAGATTCCGAAAAAAATGACCATTTCGTCATCATCTTCTTCAACCTTGTCTAGCGTGCTTCTTCAAATGGGTCGAATTACGCTGTCATAGAGTTCATTGAGAGATTCCCCAAAGTAAAGGACCATATTCAGCCCCAGAATTTGTGGACTGCTCCTATGTTTGCAGCAAGATACAACAATATTTAGTTGCTCAGACATTTAGTGAGCTGCGATTTCAAACTTTAGAACCCAGCTTGTTTCACCAGCATAATTCATGCGGCTTGCTACGGAAATGCTTGTGACACCCTGAAATATCTTCTCTACTAACTAAATCTGTCGCCTAATCCTAACTTATCTGACATCGCAAGTCCACTGCGGCACTGTGTAGCGAACGGCTTCATTCAGCTCAGCTCGCTCTTAATCCAAAAAGGAGCCTACTATTTCATTTCTAAAAAAATTAGTCAGGGAGTGTAGTTCAAAGACGAGAAATATGTGCTGCCGGATGGTCAGCAGGTCCTGGCGTAGCATGTTCTAAAAGCAGGAGACAGTCTGCACAAATCCTATAAGAACATGCGACAGGCAGTTCGACTAGGACGCGGGTACAACCTGCTAGCACTACGATGTACGGGACGACTGTAATAGTAGAACGAGTGGCTGTAGCAGTAAGGACGGTGGCTCAAAAACGTCTTGTAAATTTTAGTTAATTAAGGATAGTGATCAAGTTGAAATAAAACATCCAGTCTTGCCCTTCTTCATTAATTATGTAGTTATACGAGAGACAGCCCTCCCAACAATCCTCCCTTAGGATCAACTCTCAGCCCACTCACACTCGCTCCTGGTAGAGTTCTGGAGAACACCTCGCCAACCGCATCCCCCGCGATTCCCAGCTCCAGATCCCCAGTCAGCGCGGCCAGCAGGTCGAGTACTAGTCCAACCGGCTTTCAAGGGAAAATTTTCCAAGAATGGAGAATAGAGAATAGCAGCCTTACAACTTCGAGCAAACATAGTACTACGAAGAGTCTCGCAACTACCCGTTTGACTCTGCGCCCTACTCCAAGGAGCCCTACCCAAGGGCCCCACTCTAGAGGAAGTCAAGGCCCGGACTAAGACAAGAAGCTAGGAGATAATTTGACGACAGACTGAATTTTCATCAGGGGCCGGCAAGGCATGTGCCCTCTTATCCTAGATAGTACGAAACCGACCGCTCGTACATTCATCACAGCCAGGAGAAGCTCCCTGTGAAGCCTGTAAGTCGTTTCAGAAATTAGCGATAAACCATCCACAAAAGTATTTAGAGAGGTAGACCCTACATGGAGGACATGGCTGATTACAGGTCGCCTGGCTACGCACCAGTTGAGTACAACCGCGACTAGTTCTTCCGCGGTGAACGACCATAACGTCCAGTTTCATTCAACATCCAGCAGAAATTAAGGAGCTCAAGAGTCAAGCCGAGTTTCGTGCCCTCTTAGCGTCCTGATTTCCGCTAATTCAGGAGCGAATTTCCCTCGTACGAGATGGGCCCGAGCCTGAACTACGGTGTGGGCCGTTAGATGTAAATGCCCCGAGACCTTTACTTCAGGAGGGATTACACTGACATTCGGGGTGGAATACCTCGGCATTAGGACCTAAGAAGCGCAATACCTCGGCATTAGGACCTAAGGAGTGCAATGCCTCGGCACTAGGATAATAGATATTCGAGGATGCAGTTTAGATCTCCTCAATAAACTTACAATCACAGACCTATGAACTTGAATGCCACCTTCTTTAATGGCGGCCAGCAGAGGAGTCCAATGGGACCAATGCTCGGACCCGCCTTGGGAAGCGCCGCACTTGGATTTGGCTGGGGCGCTATGCGTCCATGGGACATCCGCAGACCCCACGACATGATGGATATGCAACGTTATTGAACGCAAATTAAATGAGTATTTCAAAAGCTGAATATTCAAACAAGGCGGGCTACTTGACAGCTCCAAAATGCGACCCCTGCATGCTCCCAGCTGTCCAACTCCCAGCTTAGCCAGTCATGTCTCCACCCCCATAAACCTTTATCGAATATATCCCATATGAGAAGACTATCTACGAATACAAGTAAGTTGAGCGAATTGAGCGTATACCTCGACAGGTGGTGACCAATTAATACGAAGTGGTGAAGAAGAAGGGGAGACGGCCTGTAGAGCGGCTGGTGACTGACTACTACACTGTCGAGCATATTGTCTAGTATGAGCCTGAGTACATAACGGAAAAGCTCATCGAATACATCCCCAGAGAGATCGTGCAGCAGAAGGTATAGTACGTGCCTTTCTAAAGGCAGATTGTCCACTATCCGATCGAGGCCATGCAAACCTAGGCTAGTCAGCCACTAACTCAGTAGTACTTTCCTCAACACTTCGTCAATTCCATCTAGCCTCGGGCCCATTTCATTCCTGCCAGCAAAATGATATCAACCAGTATTTAAAGGGAGCCAGTCAGGCCCTTGCAGCATTCCAACACAGCCATTGTCTTCAAAACACCGAGCGCCATGGTTTAGCGCATCCCAGACTACTCTTAAAGAGTGGTATAACCAGTAACAGTCAATAGAAGCTACGTGGACAGACTGTCTGAAAATACAAGCCAGCGCTCAAAGCGGAAAGGGACAGTTTACAGGAACGCCAACGCCCGTCCCGGAATGCCTGAAATCATTTAATTCAGAGGCCCTCAACGAGATACAGTAATCTTCGAAAGCATAAACTAATACCAAGCTATCCAGCCAAAACAGTTTAACAAGCTTCAGAAGGCGCCCCTCGTGCTTTCTCCCACTATTGGCTCATAGAACCAGCGGTTCGTCCTCAAGAAGGTTAATTAGGCATATGCTATCCAGCTTTACGATGATTAGTATGTAGTCCAGCCTAAGGATAAGCTTGTGCTTGATGGACAGAAGTTGGAGTTAGGGGCTGCAGATTATTCGGACTCTCAACTATTTGTATTCGAGCCAACGGGGTAGCAGGACCGATATTACATAATCAGCAAACGGAACAACAGCCTAGGTCTAACGAGCAGCGAGGGGAGTGTGGAGCTGCGGACTCTACGCAGATAGCGCAATCAAAGATGGCTGTGCTACAATCTAGCAAAATTAATTTGATTATGAACATTGTTGAATCAATCTAGAAGATACCTGAAGAGACTCTCAAAGAAAAGTAGGAAGTCATCGACGACAAGGACTAATAAAATCCAGATCCAGAAAAGAAAAAGAAGAAGAAAAAGAAGAAGAAGAAGAACGATCCCACAGACGAGTCCAAGTAGCAGAAGCAGCCTCAGATCATTGAACTTGCTCCTGAAAATCCAAATCGATTCCAAGACAACTCTCATATTAGGATGCTAGGCAATTGGAACTAAGGCACTTGGAGGCAGACCACTCCCCCGACCGTCCCTGTTTCTCGACAGTTCCAAGCAGGATGTTTCCCAATCAATGAGGAAAGGGACTACATGGACATGGGAGTGAGAAAAACTTCCGAATAATGCAGGAAGAAATAATTGCTTTACTAGTCCACTCTCAACGATTTAAGGAAGGGAGCCTAAGTGCATAGGCAAGTAAGAAAATTTGCACAGACAATTTTGAGGCCTGGCAAAAAATTGATCGATATTTGCGATCAAATTTAGGCTCTTAACAGAAGTCTCTGCTAAGCTGACGGCATCAAATGCGGAATCGGGTTTCCGACAGGGTGTTCACTGAACTATGTGGCGGCTCATTACACCCCTAATCCCGGCGATTAGACTGTGCTCAAATACGATGACGTCTGCAAGTTAGATTTCGGGACCCACTATAACGGGAGGATCATAGACTCAGCCTTCACTGTAGCCTTCGACCCCAAGTTCGACAATCTTTTGAAGGCAGTTAAGGAGGCCACCAACGCAGGTATTGCCGCAGCTGGAATCGATGCGCGGCTGGGCTAAATCGGGAAAATTATAAACTAGGTGATGTAGAGCTACGAGGTTGAGATCGACGGTAAAATTTATCCTGTGAAGACTGTGCGGAACCTCAACGGACACTCCATCAAGCCTTACCAAATCCACGCAGGGAAGACCGTACCCTGCATTCCCAACGGCTCTGCTATCAAAATGTAGGAGGGATAATGCTACGCGATCGAGACCTTCGGATCTACTGGGAAAGGTCTGGTGAAGGATGACCTGGAATGTTCCCACTACATGCTGGATTTCTACGCTCCTAAAACGAAGAAAGTCTCGCCAAAGGCCAAGAGTCTCCTTGCACATATTGAGTAAAACTATTCTACGCTAGCCTTTTGTAAGAAGTGGCTGTGGCAAGACGGGCAGTAGGAATATTTTCTACCTCTGAGGGACTTGGTCAACAGCGGGCTGGTAAACCCCTACCCACCTCTCTGCGACAAGCCGGGCAGCTACGTGGCTCAGTATTAGCACACCCTATTCCTTCGCCCCACATGCAAATAGGTGCTTTCAAGAGGTGATGATTATTGATGATGGAATTGCTACAATCACTAAATCTTGCTTTAATTGACCTCGTTGCTTTCCGACTTGTCTTCGCTCTTGAACTAGATTTCGATCAATCGACCTCCTTCGCTGCTCTAAGTCACCCACAGAGAGTTCGGGAATTTGAGGGAGAAAGCCATGCCGGTTATCTGCGAGCCCTCGATCTTAACTTTTTCGAGCAGCTGTCCCTATTTGCTCAGGATCACGATCTGTCCTTGAGACTGCAGCTGGCCAAATTCGTACATGCCTACATAGATGTTCTCGCCTTTAACTGCTATAGAGGAAGGTCCGAAGTTGCCACTAAATTGGAAGAAGTGACTGTAGTTGCTGAAGCCGGTAGTTTAGATTGCGAACCTGATGAGCCTGTTCATTCCCATTTCGCAGACGTAGACGACTAGCTCGTCCTCCGAAAAGGCCAGCCCCGCAGGAGAAGCGAGACAGCGGTAGGCAAGGGGTTTGAGCTATTCATCCTAGAGATCATAGGCGAAGACACTACCAATGGGGTTCTGTATGGAGGTTTCACCTAAGGCGCCTGAGTCCGTAAAGAAGAGAATGTCTGTTAGCCAAATTACTGATTGAGTCCATGAAGGCGATCGAATGGGGCCCGATTAGCGGTGTCCCTTTGTACTACTTTATCAAGTTTTAAATAACTGCAGACTCGCCCTTCCCGTCCCTGCGGATGATTGACTGATGTGCAAAATCAGTAATGTAGAAGCTCATGCTCTAGCGATTGATGCAGATGGAACTTGGCTGTCCAACTAATTGGAAGTCAGGCATGAGAGTGTCACTATCCCACTTGAGAATGTCTCCGTTGGAGGCTACGACAAAGAGTCCTTCGCCGATCTCGAAGGGCGAAGACAGAGTCGAAGGATACTTGGTCAGAGTCCTCACCTTTTACACCTAATACATTATATGAATTACTCTTTCGATGAGGAGGTTGATAGTTACATTGACCCGCAGCTGATAATCGACCTGCCAGCCGAGGCACGCTCCCTGGCTCGCACAATAGCCTAGCTGAATGAAAGTCTCCGATAGATGACCAACCGCAAACACCTTTAAAAGCAGCGACTACTCAACCTACTGCAATAGCGGCATCAAAGCAAACAACGCAGCTAATAACTCCGGCAGCTCAAACAGCGCAAATCACAACTCGAGAAGTAAGTGCGAGTACTGTAGCAGTAGGCGAAGGAGCATGGCCTGTTCGTGTAATGAGATGAGAAGGTCATTGGTCGAGCATGCTCTGAATTAGCATCTCCTGCATCATCTACATTTACAATTAGTACTAATCGTTCGAGACCTTTGACCCTTTCTCGAAGGGCTTGCAGTCCTACTAGTGGCAGTATTTGTCCCGTCGCACCACCCACCGCTCACACAGTCCACACAGGAACGTTCTGCTACCGCACAGCTATTGGTGTTACAGCAGGTTCTTTAGTGGAAGGTTTAGATTGCAGTACTGGCATTACTACTGCTCGACCTTGCAAAGCTTTGAGTGTGCTGACAGTTCTTTGAGGTTCATATCCACCCCGCAGACCTCGCAAGTCTCTGTCTTGTGGTGCTCGTCAAAATGCTGCTGCATGAAATTCTTATCGACAGGAGCAGCACAAGTTGGACAGGGGACAGAGTTCTTAGCGCAGTAGCTGACATGAGTGTGATAGCGGTCAGATGGAATGTCCCTAAGACAGACCGAGCAGGACATTAAATCCATAATAGTTATCACTTCTTAACAATCTTCTGGATTTGTCCGAGCAGGCTGGGGTTGCGCTCCTTGATGATGTCGACGATCACCTTCAGCCGATCGTTCAGCATGTCTCCTTACTACTTCTTCTAGCGGTATCGGAAGAAAATTGATTCCTGGAGGTAAGTCTACTCGGGGTCGCCAGACAAGTCCATCGACAGCACGCTGATCGACTTGAAGTCCGAGAGCATTGTCACGCTCATGTTGGCCTTCGAGTCAGAGAGAATAGTCAAGCAGGATGTAAATTTTTTTGGATCCTGCTTGACTCTGTTCAGAACTTTGATAAGGGAGGCAGGATACTCCCTGAGTGAGCTACAGAAATGCTGAGTCTTTTCAATGACCTAAATTTTATCATTGTCGCAGGTGTGAGTGTAGTAAAAGTAGAGGTCGCTGTCGGTTGTCAGCTCGACAACAACTTCGGAGGGATTTTCGCTAGTGCCGTCGATTGCTATCTTTACATGTAGTTATTCCGAGGAACTCAAGTTGACCACATTTTGATCAAAGTCAATGTATTTGATAGCGAAACCGATTTTCTAGTCGTAGAGTAGCTTGCGTCCCTTGCAAAGCAGAGGGTCTCTGCGTTTGAGAGTGAAGCAGGTGGTATGTTTGGGCTGTAGTGTCTCATTAAGCAACGAGGACTACTGTTTCATTAAGAAATTGAATTGATTATATGCCGGTGTTGAAGGTGGACGTATAGCATTTCGAACGAGCAGTGGGCGAGTCCATAAGTCAGTAGGCGCTTGACGAGCTATGCTTTCAGTTCGGTATCTAGCATGACGGCATCTAAAATAATGAGCATAGACTCGAGGTTGCCAATAATCGACCTGATTTGCTCTCCTTGGAAGGTGTGACTTCAGCTTTAAGAATTTTTCTCGGGAAGGAGAAGGCCGCATAAGTCACCCCGATCAATCCCTCACCACTCCAGCAAATAATAGTGGACACCTCAGTTAACGAGGTGAGGCCTCTCGTGGTAGGTGCAATCCTGCGAGGCATATCGTTCACCTAGTAGAAATTCAAGTCGTTTATATCATATCAGGATAAGTTGCACATAACACTTTGCAGACAGAGGTCCCTCTCGTCCATCGGCACTCACGACCTGGCCACCATCGTCCCCCCTTTTATTTATAGGGCCAGGCCGCCCAAAGATATCTTATTCAGGGCGCTTAATAGGGAAAAGGAGATGAACGCAGAAGAACTCTTCGCTGAGCTTTAAAAAGACTTCTTTTTGAAGAATTACCTCCCGATCATTAAAGACAGTCCTGTTTACCCTGTGATCTAAGACAGCAAAGGAGTGGTGTGCTCCCTCCCGCCTATCATTAATGGAGAACACTCCAAAATTACACTTTAGACGAGGGACGTGCTGATCGAAGTGACAGGATTGGACATTCGCAAGATACAGGCCTGCTTGAACTGTCTGGTGTGGTCATTCAGCAGATACTGCGAAAAGCCTTTCACAGTTTAGCAGGTCTAAATCGTCTACCCAGATCACAAGTAAACAACTCCAAACTTAAAAGCAAATGTATTTACCCTGAGTCATTAGAATGTGACCAGATTAATCGGCCGACCTCTCGAACCAAGCAAAACAATCGAATTCCTGTAGCGGATGGGACTTAGGGCTGACCCGTTCGATAAAGGTCTCCATGTACATTCTCCCTTCTGGCGCACCGATATCCTCCACTAAGTTGATGTGCAAGAGGACATAGCTATTGCTTACGGCTATAATAATATAGAACTCAATGCATAGTTTTCTAGGACAGTGGGAAAGCAGCAGTTTATTAACAAGGTGACTGACCTGCTCAGGGAGGAAATGGTGGCCGTTGGATACAGTTAGGCTCTTAATTTTGCGCTCTGCTCCATAGACGACCTTACTAAAAATCTTAACAACAGGAAGGATGAATTCTTCGTTCGCATAGGCAACCCGAAAACTCTGCATTTCCAGGCGGGAAGAACTTGCTTGATTCCAGGCATGCTTAAAGTCCTCTACGAAAATAAGATGTGCAAACTGCCTCTGAAGTTTTTCGAGGTGGGAGATTGCATTTTAAAGGACGATAGCTTAATAGGCAGTAAAAATGTCCGTAAAGTATCGGCCGTCTACACAGACGAGGTCAAGTCCAACTAGAAAGGCAACAATGTGTTTTCCTTTGTCCACGGACTCCTCGACCACATAATGCAGAAGTTCGGAATCCCAATTCTTAGCAAGGAGGGCTGCCAGCTCAAGAAGAGCAGTCTGACTCACTACCTGCCCGAGCAACAAGCCCAGATTTTTGTGAGAGGAGAGCTGGTGGGATAGATAGGAGTAGTGCATCCCTTAGTAGGAAAGGCCTACGACCTAGACCATCCGATAGGGCTGCTTTAGCTTGAGATCACCCCCTTGCTTAAGGCGCTGGAGAGCTGATGGATTGATTATTTGAATGCATTACGCCAAGGAAGAATTTATCGAACGCAAAATCGAAAAACTGTTTGAAATCAATCTCGGGGCTCAGGACTACCTGGCCAGGATCGAGGTTAGTCCTCAGCTCTTGCTTATTGAGCTTGAACATAGAGATTCAGGGGAAATGTATTCAGGCAAGTTCTAAAGCCCAATGATCGAGGAGATGACATCAAGAGCAGGGTTCGCAAAGTCCTATCAGCTATTTACGAAGATCCTAATCGACGCCCTCGGAGGGAACAAAGCGTTCCGACTCTAATTCCTGACCTTCGCCGAGGTTCAAATTAAGTAAGGAGTGAAGGACGTCAAGCGCAGCAAAACCATGGACAACAAAAAATTCTTGATACTCAGTCTGTAAACGCAATTCAATTAGGCCATAACCTATCCCTTGGGGCTGACTCTGGAGACTGCAACAGGAGAGCGCATGAAGATGACTATCCAGCGCATGGCCCTCGACATTCAGATGCTCAAGAAGTCCGCTCAGCCCACAGACAATAGATAGCTGAAACTGTTAAAGCACGAAAATCTCATGTTGAAAGCCAAGCTAGAGAAGGCCAACGAGAACGCTAAGTCTGAGGAGTAGGTGGCTCATCTGCGTTCCGAGAGAGATGAGCTCAAATCAGCTAACGAGAGTCTCGTTATGCAGCTGGACAAGCAGAAGAGCATCTGCCAGAAGCTGTAAGTCGAGCTGCAGAGCATCAAGGAGCGGGAGAAGTCAACCATGCAACTCTAATACTAAAGGGCAAAAAAGATTGAGAGCGAGGTCGAAGACTTAGCCAAATAGTTGAGCCGCACTAAATAAAACTAAAAGAAAGCCAAGGCCAGGATCAAGCAGCTGGAGGAGTAGCTGGAAGCGACATATGTTAAATTCAGACAGACTCCCAAAAATGATCAGCGATAGCATTCAGTGCGCTCTGTCTCGAGCAAAGCCAGTGTGAGGTCCAATCAGTCCAACAAGTCGAAGAAATCAAACAGGTCTGATAAAAGCACCTCGAAGCAACCCCGAAATTCAAAGATAAATTTTGCGAAAAGATCAGTTTACGATTCAGACACATAATCAAGTCGACAAAGAAAAACCAACACCATGAACTGCAGCCCATTTCGCACCTATGTGAAAAAGCCAGCAGCTAAAACAAAAGTTAAGAAGCAATAGCAGAAAGTCTTCCAAAAAGAAGTGATACGAAAGTAGGCGAGCGAGTCGTAGGACTAAGGCGACCGGACCTAATTTTTGTAGAAGAAGGGTCCGAGCTAAGGCAAAAGCAAATTGGACAATTTGTTTGAGATGATTCAGCAGCTCAAGGGCCGTTGATATAATCAATATGTTAGCACCATCACTGCTAGGAAGATCGCTACCACCCAGAAGTCCCAGCTGAAACCAGTCTCCTCCACCATACGCTACCACGAGCTCTTAACCATCATTTATAATTACTCAATCTAAATAATTAGACGAACTCCTTGTATGCCGACTACCCCAGATCGCCTTACCACTGTCCGTCCAAGACACACTCAGCCTCCTCAAAACGCACTCTCAGTCTTATAGATTATTATTAGTTGCCCCACCGACCCTCGAAGAGATGGACTCCCACCTTGACGAACCCTTCAAGCATATTTTCCAGGATTTATTAATCTATGTTCGGATCCCTTTGCAGGCGCTTAGACCTGGTCACAAAAAATTCTTTGTTGCTCAGTTTTTTTAACTCGAGGAACTTCACCAGTAAAACTGGCAGTCCAATTGTATGCGCCTCGCTAACCTCAGTCGTCTGATACTGGAACTGAAAAGTTATTAGCTCAACATTGAGCTGTATCAGCTCAAATCTAAGGATAAGCAAATGCCGTTTCCCTCGCTTAATAATCTAATTTGGCTTCTTTTGGATCTACTTAAGTCTGATTGTGTGGTTGTCCCGTATCTAGAAACCAGTCAGCCGTAGGTCCTGCGAGGGGTTAAAGTGCAGCTAGAGCACTACTTGGTTGGAAGAAAGGCGCATAGACTTTGCTCCAACTTCAAGATATTAGTTACGGAAAATGCATGATTTTACTTTCATGCAGCTTCGTTTCAACCGCCAGAGTGCCTGTGCATTTGCTAATAGGAAACTTGGGAAAAATCCTCTGTCGATGCTATTGAGCTCCACTCGTCCTATTTATTGCCTCGTTTTGTTTTTTACATCTGATAACTTTTTTGAACTGAACGATCTTCCCTTGATAACCTACGTGTTCCTATCGCCCAAAACATTTTCCTCTGCAGCACGGTTAACGAGTGGCCTCTCAAATTTTTGAGAGGAAAACGTGCGCTAGGTCCTAAGGTTTAAGTTCGTAAGGGCCTAAGACCTTAACGGTGAGAAATTTTCAGACCGGTTGACTTCCTCAAGCATCTGGCTTTTAAAGATAGGCTCCACTTTTTTTAACTGCCTTATTGGGAAGGGCAATGGAGGTTTGCCGTGGTTCTTTACTTAGACTTCGCTATCTTCTTGGGAGTAGGCCTAGGATTCGATAAATTTTTTCTAAATTAGAGGCTCTGGCTTGTATTTAATGTGGTTTTGTTATTAGATCTATCTGACGGGATTAGTCACAAGCTTGTAATCGAAGGAGGGATTGACTGTTGCTTTGTGGTAATCGAATGAAGGCTTTGTTGCAGGATGTTTGATTTCAAAATTTTAGTGAGTCAAAGGGCCGGGCTTTGGCATCGTGATTTAAGAAGGATTATACGGGAATTTCTGCTAAGGCTATATGAGTTATTCAGGCTTTTCTTTACTGAAGATGGACTTTCTAGGCTTTGAACTTTTGCGTTATTAAAGCTGGCTAGGGCGATCGCCCTCTTTACTGAAGATAGGCTTATGAAACGAATTTCTAGACTACAGCCTTTAGACAGGAGTCTATAAATGCTAGTTTCTCCTGCTGAAATTTAGTGGTTTTGAGGGAGAAAAGTCAAAGGACTTGCCCTCGACCTGCAGGGCTGCTCTGTTGCTGGTTAGTTTACCTTGCTCGACTTGCTCTATTATATACTTGACTCTATTGAACCAGCTCATAAATTACTTGGTCTTGGGCTGGCTGAAGCTATCGCATTTGCTGTAGATGTAGTCGTTGACCTTGCTGATGGCGAGGTTCGCCTTCACAAGGTTGTTCTCATAGAGTGAGAAGACGACTTACTTTTGAACATCAGCGAGGAAAGGCTCGTCCTAGCTCTCTTCAATCAAAGAGTCCTAGAAAAAGACGTGTTAAGAGTTCTCCTTGGATAATAATTTAATGCAATTTTCTAGCAACGGCATCCATTTCGGTTTTTTTTACTGCCTCTCCGTTTGCTATAACATCTAGTTCAATGGACCTTTGGCCCACATTTTGAGGTTACTTTTATTTTTGAATTGGCTGTCAAGCAACAGTTTTTATAAATTTTAGAGCAGACTCGCTTCCAGCCCTTTCGGATTTTTAAGCAGCTTTGTGAATTCGAGGACCTCAGTTGAAAGCGCGTTTTGGAGGGCAGGGTAGTTGTCCAAAGGCAGAGTAATCATTGGTATTGAATTATAATTTGGCATGGACCCTTACGAGTGGCCGTTTCCGACGCGATAACAAACAATGTACCTAAGCTCCCTCAGTAGTTCTCTAATAGGAACCTTAAAAGTCAGTCGAGCCAGTAAAACCCAAAATTTCCACTTTCCTCCTGAACGATATCTAAGGATCGACTACCAGGCTCAAGCCCTACCTTTTCACCAACAAGGAGAGCTTTATCAATCGAAACGAGGATATCGCCCTTGCAACCACCAAATCTAGACTGCCACCCTTCGTAAAACCAGACATGCAGCTACTCACTGCAGACATCGAAGGAGCTAGCTCCAGAAAAAACAGATTTAACTCATCGAGAAACTGCAACCCACTCAACCCTGTCTACAAGCTCCCGTACTGCTAACCGGCCGATTAGATGCTCCCAAAGTTCATCCGAGATAGCTACAACATCAGCGATATAGAAGGGGCCAGGCCCAAGCACATCCGAATGCGGAATTGTCAGCCAGCACAATTCCACTCGACCGTTAGGCCCCAGCCTAAGCTAATCAGCCGCTAATTCGACTGCCTCCGGGTCAAGGATATAAACAACCCGAGTTTAAATTCCTTTGTATCCAAACGCTGTACAAATCCGTTACTCCCCCAATACGAGATGCCAGGCGACCAGCATGAAATCCTAGTGCCCCAAATCGAGCAAAGCTTCCCCAAGATCCTACACCCAAAAGCAGCTAAAAACAGCCCCAATTTTTGTCTGGAGGTAACCGATATCAACGGCGCCACAACCTCTTCTTCCTTTTAAAATGTCATGACCAAATTCTCAAAAGTAATCTACTTACAAGACGCAAGCAACGATGAACCTGAAAGTGCAGAACACCAAGTTCAAGCCTGCAGTCGAGGGCTCTAACGCAGGAACACTCACCAAGGGAATCAGCACAAAACGAATGACAAACCCTCTGATGCCGAGATACGCCTTCCCCGGGAACAGCATAGTCTAATGCAAAAGCAGTGAGCAACTGCGCAGATTCGACCAGTTCATCTCCTGACTGAAGTTTAATTTAGTTGAATGATTGAGATCAAGCATGTCAGGCCTGACCAGTCCATAGTCCTCACCACATTTCCTTACAAAACAACTCACCCATCCAAACTGAGCATTTATCAAAGCTAGACCCGTCCTGAACATCTAATAGTCAACAGCCAAAACTAGCAGGCCACCAACTTCGGCAAGGGGGTAGGCCGCTCCAAAAGCAAGTTCATTGCACTGTTCGTCGACCCCTAGCTGAAGACAGCGACAGCTTGTCCTGTGCTCGGGGTTTTCGAGATGAAAAGAGGACAGTAAATCGTTGAATAATAAGATCTTTAAACTGGTAGAAGACAGTTTTTGGATTTACCCGAGGAGGTACGCAAAAAGGAAATTCTCGAGACCAAAAAAAAATTGGCCAAGAATTTCGGGACCCAGAAGAGCAAGAGAAAACTCGCCCAGAAGCTCAACAACATGATTGAATGAGAATGCTCCATGATATTATGTGCCCCTGTAGCTCAGCTGGTAGAGCGTAAGACTGAAGATCTTAAGGTCCATGGTTCGATCCCGTGCGGGGGCATTTTTATTCACACCTCTCCAAACATCACAGACAGTCCCTTTTGCAAGTACTTTTATGGCTAAATACCTGCATGCCGCATCCCGCAAACTATTCCGATTAGCAAACCGAAACTAATTTCCCACCCATTGCTGAGGTTAAATTAGAACCCTCTCCTTTTGAGCAAAAGCTCAATGCTCTAGAATACCTTAGGAATTAAGAAAAGAGCGACTTCAGCCTGCCTGCCCTCAGTCTCGAAGGCAAGGGAGACTCCAGCAAGCAGCGCCCCTGCAGAAGTATTGAGAACTGATAATTTCTTAACCTGTTTACTTTCTTCTAGTATTGGCAAAAAGACAGATAATGTATTTGAGTAAACTATTGTAGGCGGCAATAAAGAAAATAGATCCCAAGTACTTCTTGATCAGTTGCAGGATTTCTTTGGAGGGGCTGATGAAATTTTCACTTTTTTCTCAGTTTTTTGAGTTTGAAGAGGAGGAAGGGGATAAGGTGGATGGGAATGTACGCTTTGTACACACCTTTGGCAACGATCAGGAAATGTAGAAATCCATTGGTGAGACAATCAACCCCGGGATGACGATGCTGGCAGGGGAAGAGGGCTGAGTGGTTGAGGGTGTCACTGACCAGCTGGGCAGGAAAGATTTCGGGCAGGACCGATTATAATTTGTTTGACATTAATTATTGACTAAATTGAAAGATAAATCTAATTATGAGCAAGCACTCCAAAAATAACACCAGTCGCAACATTTTCACCTATGGGGAGAGAAGGGCCTTGAGGCACCTCTATGGCACTAGGGCCCAGGCCTTGTCCTAACACGCTCTCAAGCCCCTTCAGAACTGCTCCCTTTGTCTCTCGCTTGCAATCGAACCAGTCCACTGTGCCGAGGGACATCTATTCTGCAGGTTCTGCATCATCGAAAACCTAGCCGCACAGTCGAAGTAGATAAAAAACCAAGAAAACCTGATAAAGTTGCGGGAAAAGCAGCTGCTAAAGGAGCAGTAATAAAAAGAGAAGAAGTAGCACTAAAGGAAGCTGAAAATCTTCTAAAAGCGAGAGATTATTGAGCAGGTAACTCCCAAGCTCAAATATAATTTCGACGGAAGCTCTCTTGGCTTCTATGACGACCTCTCTGACAAGCTTGACATCAAAAATTAAATCTGGTGGAAGGAGGACAACAAAGTTATCGCATAGTTCAAGCCGCCCACCTCCATAGTTTGTCCTGCTAAACCGCATTCCATCTCTATTAAGACCCTATTCGATTTAGATATTCTACTGCTGGAGAGGCTGCCCCACTGTCATCTCTGTCGGAAGGACCTGAGCAGACAGCTCGTTGGAGCCTGGTAATGCGGACATCTACTCTGTGAAAAGTGCCAAGGAACGAAATGCGAGATCTGCGGTAAAAAGGGGTAATGGCGCAAAGTGGAGGGAACAGGAAGCAACTTTTCTAGCAAAGGCTCCGCATAGGTGAAAAAGTATACTCAACCGTTCATATGCTGATCATAAAAATGATTTGTAGAAATCAGACTGCTCCTTTTAATAACGCTCACGAAGACCCCTGCTAAAACGCAGTCGGCGTAGACAATTTTCCTACTCATCTTCAGGGATAGTTGCTTTGCTTGAGTCGGTTTGCTTTGTTATCAGCAGCGATGATCGATTGTCAAAATTTTGATAGCACGTATTACATTTCCCCTTGAAACAGTCATGATGGAACAAATGGCCGCAGTTCAATGTGAGCATGACTTTTTAGAACTACTGACCCTTACAACTGTTGCAAATAAGCTATGAACAATGGCTGCTGGACTGATAATAATACTACTTTTAACTTGATCCTCATGAGAATGTTCAGTTCTTGGCATTGAGTCTTGAGAGTTAGCTTATACATGCTCTTTTACCTCCTAAGCTGGGTCAGCAAGTTGCCGATGCACTGTCTGATTTAAATAGTTTATAGAGACTACCCTACACTGTCGATGAAGGCGACTAGACTGGCCTCGTCAGAACAATAGAGGAGCTGTCTGATCAGATCTGACGTCAGAATCTAAATTTCTGAAACGAAGGTCTTGGTTGTGCTTCTCCTTATCACCCTGCCGAGCCGTTTGATGGCTTGCTAGAATTTGAGGACTAGTTTCCTACAGATTTCGCGTAATGCAGGACCAAGAATAGGAGAACCATGATTCTCTTCGTTGGTTTTAATGATCTAATTTTTCAATCTTCTGAGCCTGCTGAACTAGGAATTGAGCTTGTTGGTAGTCCGCTCAAGTATCATTTACAGTTCGTCAATTAGCAACTCCCCCTTAAGATTTAGCGCTTCCTATAACAGCTTTAGTTTGCTGGTGAGCTCAGCTAAAGGCTATTTCAAATTAAGTTCCCTGACTTTCTAGAGCAGGGCAGGCTCGATTTAATACTCGGAGTTTCTTATTTCGAAAAGGAGTCGTTTAGGATTGAGCTAACACAGAGCCAGCAAGTATTTCTTTCCAACAAGCTGTGGAATTTAAAAGTTTTTCTACCTCAGGCTAATCACCATGTTTATCAAAGACTTTCCCTACAGACTGAGCAGTATTTTTTATGAATTACCTTAAAAGAGGCCCAGAAAGAGATCGGCAGCGAGTCTCTTATCAATCAATGCAACCCTCTGCAAGTGGTTGTAAAGGGCTGAGGAAAGCCTCTCAGTATTGGCCTTGTGATAATCTAGTCTGCCCTCCTTCATGAGCTGACAGACAACCTTTTAGTCAGACAAGGCCTACTAATAATTCTTAGAGAGCCAGAGTTTGGCGATCTTAGCTTTGTGACACTTGCTGAGAAAAATATCGGGGATTAGCTACGGATCAACAAATTTCATAAGCTAGATGAGTGCTAGCTACTTATCTTCAATTTCACTGTCTGAAATTATTTAAGCCTGCTGTCTGAAGTCCAAAGGGTTGAAGCAGAGAGGGTAATTGAAGCAGAAGAACCTCGCGTAGTAGGGTTGGGTTACTTTAAAAAACCTGACAACCTAAATAGCCAGCTTATCATGAGTGAAGGCCTCCAATCCCAGTATCTTTTAGATTTGAATGTGAGACTGTTTGAACTTTTAGATGTTCTTAAGGGAGAGCAAGTCTTAAAGTAGCTCGTAAGTTAAGCGAACTGAAATAGACTTTAATTTGTTCAATGAATTCTCATCTAATATCCAAGAAATTGCTTGCACGTAGGCCTCAACGTTAACGAACGCCTATTCCGATACTCCGTTGATCAGTCCTTTCAGATACGTGAAGATGTTCACACTGCTGCACGAATCCGCCTGCACAATCTTGTTTATCGGGGTAAGGAAGTTACCCGATCTAATGCAAAGAAAGGAGAGGCTGTCGTATAGCTTAAGGTTCAAGCACGCCTCAAGCAGCTTATCCTCCTCGATACATTTTTTTTTCAGAGTTGATCGAACAAGCGCGCCAACGAGCTATGGCTAATGAAGATAATCGTCAATTCTGGGCAACTAGCTGGCGCCGAGTTTTCCTTCTTTCACACACTATTTCAAATGCAGTAGAAGCTCATCCTTGCAGTCAGTCTAAAGAAAGATTCGCTAGAGTGAATTTTGAATAAGCGAGAGCTGTCCTGCTTCCAAACAGAAATCAATAACTACCCTCGCTCGCTATTCAGTCTTAGTCTACTTCAAGTAGGATTTTATCATGTCCTCGAGTACAGACTACAGCTTACTCACCCGTCTGGAGTAGGTAGTGTATTTCCCATTCAGTATTCTTGACGTTAGACTGAAGGCCTGCGTCCAGTCCCCATTTTTAATGCAGATTTGGATCTGCTCGTTCCATCTCAACAGACGAACTCGCACAAGGAGTTTTCCTAATGCCAGAACGCTGTCTTGCCCTAAGACCACAGTATTGCTGAAAAAATTGAAAAAAGGTTCCGATTACTTCAGCACTGTCTGACTCTTAATCGTTTACTTAGGGTAATCTTTTTTGCAGAGTTAAACCAAGCCACTGGATTCCAACTTGAACAGCCTGAAAGTCTGGCATGAGTCCATAATCAGGAAATGGTCCTCTTTGAGAAACAGGATCCTAATCACTTTGTGGTGTAGACTTACTTAGTGAACAATCTGTGGGTTATCGCTAAGTAGACTGTTCATATCGTAGATTGAAACAGACCGCCCCCAACTGCACGCCATGAACTTCTAATTGCAAGCCACTCCTGGGATTCTAAACTGGCCAAGATTATTAGGACGCTTCAACTGAGTTATGATTCGAGCGGGATTGATCTGCAATAAGATGATAGAATTTAAGGAAGCTAAGACGTACACTGCCGCATTGTTGATTCTCACGCAATCTGTTTGGAATACAGGATCTTTTTTGTCGATGAGTAACTACTTTCTGACCGAGTAGGACCAGAGTTGCCTTCGCACTTCGACGAGGCAAACAGGACCTTTCGATTAGCTGCTCAGGATTGAATCAAAGCTCCCCTTCCACAGGCAGATCGACAAAACCGGAGACTAGTGCACTCCTAGTATGCTCTTCAGCTAACTTCTGCTGTCGACATCCCAGATTACTATGCTACCTCTCTAAAATCCAGCGACTACTGCTGTCCCGCCTTCGCTTATATCAAGACATCTGCAGCCTCGAAATTATTTGTTTGCTACCAGTGCAAAAGGAAGCTTGACGCCAATCCTTAGCACAATCACCAAGGAGTCGGTGGTTCCCACAGCTTGTATTTTGAATTTCTCGCAGATACACAGTGGAACCCCATATTTTACTGAATAAGCTGAACGTAGGTCGATAATTTAGTTGATGATCTCATCATCACTAAGTTGGATCGGTTCTACTTCTTTTTTCTCAAAAGCCTATGTCAGAACTAGCTCATCCTTAACTTCAGCTTGAATTTATTCGACCTACGGCTCAGGCTCGACTGTATCGAAGATGTCGTCGAACTAGTCATCGTCATAAGCAGAGGAAATGTTGGGTTGGTTCAGCAAGTCCACAACCGAGATTTCTTCAAGGAAGATGTCCTAATCCGAGAAGGGTTCGTCCTCCTCCATGAGAATTCGGACGAGCTTGCTGCGGAATTCCTTGTCCATGAAAATAATAACGAAAGACAGATCATAATGCGAATGATAAAGGCAGGGCTGTCAACTCGATAGAATAAGTCAGTAAATGTCCAAATTATTGCCAGATAATTTATATTATGGCATTTTCACTACGACTGCCCAAAAATCTTATCAAGGGGCTGGTGCCTCGAGTTTCACTTGTCCTTTGTGGTAGAAGTAATTTAATTTAGTCGGAATTAACAAATCAATTTTTTGAATATGTTGGTGGTTGAAGCTCGATTTCCTAACAATTGATCCGATCTTCAGAATTAGAGTTGAAAGAAAGTTGCTAAAGAAATTATTATTGAAAATCACTGAACAAGACTGATATAATCTTAAATCATGTTGATGCGGGCTGCATTTAATTTGTTCGGGCGCTGAACAGATGGCTGTATCCAACTTCCACTTCTCACTCACTCCGCAACAAAAGGCCATATTCAAATAGCATCTCTCCGTCAATGTCCCCTTTATTAACCCGTTAGTTCCAGCTGTCTAGGCAAAGTAGCTTACTACCTTTCAGCCTTTCACTATCGAGGCTAAAATCGACAGCCATCGAGCGCGAAGAATAGCAGATAAATTGATAAGGCGTTAAAAATCTTTGCGTGAGATCAAGAACTGCTGTGCAAGGTAGCTCCGCAAATTCGAGCTAACTGTGATGGCAGCCAGTGATTTGCGTGAACTCGTCAATGCCAAAAAACTTGGCTTCAACGTTTCAGCCCCTAATTTTTTATCAAACTTGGAGGACGAAAACTACCCTGAAGAATACCCCAAAAGGTTTCCTCATGTCTCAAACGTGATAATGCCAAGCTAGTTTCTAAAGCCAGCAACTTTATTTATACGGCAATTCATACGTCCTACTCTGCATGACCAGTACTCAGGCGAACTCGCACTCCATTCGGTAATCAAGACCAAATACTTGCGGAAGTGGCTTATGTTGTTCACAAAAGAGGTGGAGGAAATGGAACATCTGTTTCAGTAGGCAGGCATCTCGTGCAAAAAGTCTCAGGTGCTCTTCCTTCACCTTGATAAAGTAATGGACCTCACGAGACTCCTGCTAAACAAAAATGCGAGAACTGAAGCCGCCATCAGCGAGATCGACGAATTCGTGTAGAACATCGGCTAACACCTGTCCTAAGGCAATATTCGTCCTTTGCAAGAGAACTTTGTTTCGGTAGATACCGTCCGCAGATTCTACGCATAGCTTCGAGATTAGTGAAAGTTAGTTAATTTCTTCATGAGCCAAGCGAGAGAACTCTCCAACGAACTCAGGAAGGCGCATTTCCACCTCGGATTCTAAAAAGGATTGTCCAAGAGGCCTTCGTAGTACTTGCATGAGTACTATGAAAAGCCCTTCGACAAAGACGCTCACAACGGGAAAATTGCTCAGAACCATTGGAGTCTCGGCAATTAGCCCATCGAGAGCATCTATTAATCCCACAACCACGCCACCTTCAAGCAGCATGAGATGGGAGAGCAGCCAGGAAAAGGACTAAGCCATGTCGATCACAGAAAAAACATTGTTCTTGGGTTTGAAGGGGACAAGCCTCAGAGCCTTTACAACGCAGACTACCCAGCCAAAAAGGCGGACAACTTGAACAAGTAAGAGTGGCTCAAAAAAGTGTAACAGCTCAAAAAACACAGTCACGAGATGGGCGAGGATAACCCTGATTATCAGACCATATACAAGCAGTAAATGGGTCCGAAGCAAGGCGAAACTTTCAGCAAATAGCAGCTCGATAAACAGATTGCCAGCATAAGGAACAGTAGCATTCCTTTCTTGCATCCCAACGCTGGCTTCCAAAGTCACTCTCACCAAGTCCATTCCCTCAAAAAAGGCGAAACTTTTAAAAGGGCAGAGCCTTAGTAACACAAAAATATCATTTCACACAACCATTAGCCAAGCAAGGAGAGCATTGCAAAGACAAGTTTCAGCCACCCGAACAACATTTTTCCCGAGCGCTTAGTCGTTGACTCAAAAAGTAACAATATCACAAGGAACTAATTTCACAATGGGACATGAAAAGCCTACTCTACTTTCCTAAGCGAGACGTTAATACGTTTAAAAGCCTCTCGATGCTAAATCTGCACTTCAAACACTGGACCCCTCAATCCAAATTGGCGATGGGACCACGAATTAGTACTAAACGAGCTATAAGACGTAATTCTATCAAAAATATCAAGACAAGCAACAGCCGATCAAGGCTAAGTAGGCCTCCCTCTAGCTGCTAGGTTCCTATAAGCACTCAGTCCCGTATCTCACAGAGAACAAGGACTAGTTTAGCAAAAAGGTGATCGAACCGAGTAAGCAGGCACAGCCATTAAAGTCCTAGAGCACAATCAACCTGGGTGAAGAATTAGCTGATTTCACCACTCAACACAGAGACACTTATCAGCCCAAAAAGCCTGAGCCGAACGAGATGAGTGCAGACAACAAGCTCAATCTAAAAAAAAACCATTTCGTCCTGGGCTTCAAAAGGCCTTAGCACAACCCGATCTCAACAACCTATGGCCAGAGCCTAGGCCCCCCCAATTCGCTTTCCAAGGACAAGGCAGCCTAAATCAAGAATCATCACTTTACCTTGAACAACAACGACGAGAACTCGACAACTTCCTACCGCGCCTAGTTCATTGACAAGGGGGTAAGCAAGGTCTAGATCAGCACCTAGCGAGCAGCCGAACTGAGGAGCGCTCACTTCAAACTCGGATTTGATAAGGCCAAAGACCACTCCGAATACGCCAAATAATTCTACGAGAAACCTTTGAAGCCACCCTAATCGACTTATAAGCACGGCCAGCAACTGGTCTTAGGCAGTCAAAACTAGCCTTCAATAAAGTAGTCACACTCACATTAGATACATAAGGGCACTTTGGGAGAGCGCTCATAACTAACAGAGGGGATGAAAAAAGACCTCCGAGGCAACCACTTTGTTCTGGGATTCGACAAGGGAAGGAACAACACCAACTACGAATAGGATTATATAAAAAAGGTCAAGGACGGACTGGACCCCGAATAGCACAGGAAGAAGGTCGAATAGCTGAAGAAACACAGCATCGGACTGGGAGATTAACAGAACTAGTACCTAACTGAGTATGTGAACGCCTTTTAAGCCAAGCGAAAGGACGGGCTGCAGAAAGACCTATAAACTCATGTCAAAATGCAAATTGAGCTTAACAAAAAGACCAATATTAAGCTAGGCAATGCCAAAGTCAGCTACCTTCCCACAGTCGAAAAGGCCTACCCAGCTTACAATGTCTCCAAAAACTACACCAAAATTGACTCGAGGCCAGGCGGGATCGTGCTAGGTGAAGATCAAATTCAATTCAACACAGAGACCAAGGATAACTATACCGACAAAGGCAGCAGCTATGACGATCAGAAGACAAAAGCAGCCACTATGTATGCTAAAAGAACTCACTTTAACATGGGTTACGAGAAGAACAAATTCGCCTCTGAGGCCAAAGACGAGTTCACTTAAAAGCAAGGTTCAGCTGCTATCATTTAAAAACGCTAAAATAATCTCACTCTAACCGATGGGACTGATTAAGTTGTACCAAGCAGTTTATACAAGGCCGAATTTCAGCCCAAGTCCGTTCAGCAACATTTGCATAACAATAACAAGCCCGCCACTATCTCCCTTGGCTCCGACAAATCCGATTTTACCACGGAAGGACGACAGCAATTCACACAAAAAGCACTACCCGATAAGATTCCCCTCCCAAAAAAATAAATTTCAGCAGGGCTTGTCTTTGGAGAGGAGAAACCTTAATTTTCGACGCAGCATCAAGACACCTACACTCAAAAAAACCTGCAGGACAGGCTTAAACAGCCCACTGACAAGGGCAAATAGCATTTCCACTACGGATTCGCTAAAGGCCAATATAACCTCTAGAGCTGGCACTACGGAAGCTCGAGGGGCCCTGCAAACAAGCTGTTGCCCGAACAGCTCAGCCATCTCAAAGGGGGCAAGCCGATCGAACAAGGTCCTTTCTAAGGTGACACATCCTATCGAATTGATTACTCACGAAGACCGGTGATCCCAACTTGAATGAATTATTATTTATCACCAAGCCAGCAGCAATCCGATAATGATGCTTGTCATGATCCGTGACTCAAGTAGAATGCTTTAACACTTACCTTCGCATAGGCTCAGCTGCCACTCCTCTACTTTGCAGCTCCTGCAATTCCCCGAATCGTCGGAGTAAGTGCCATAGGTGCATTGCTAACATTTTCCATCATATCCGACCCTCTGACAGTTTGTTGTAAATGGACTGCATAATCCTTAAATTAAATTGTAAGAGCTCGAACAAATCAAGCAGGCCTGCTTGTCAGTGCAGTAAAGGCATGAAGTCTGACAGAGTAGACACCCATTGTTTTTAAGAAAATAGCTAGAAGCACATTGACTGCAAGTTGTGGGACCTCCATCACAATTTTTGCAGTTTGTTGTCAGGCAAAGTGAGCATGCACCTGAGTAAATACCGTAGCCATCAATACAGGTTGAGCATTGGTTAGGAGACTAGGCACAGACCTTGCATCTAACTATCCTACAGGCAGTGCAAACCCCACTGACAAAAGTGAATCCTGCCAGACAGCCTGTGCACTAACAAATCTCTTTAGTGATATTGAAACTCAGGCAGCCTTGAGTATTCCCACATTGCACACAGATACCGATGATTAATGAATAGTAACTCTGCCCTTCCTCCCCTGTGAAGCAGGAAATGCATTTCCCATCACTGCCAATCTATTTGCAATTATTAGAATTGAGGATGCAAGTCTTATTGAGGAGATATCGTTGGCCCAGACTGCCCATATCATTGGAGCAACGCAGGATCATGCTCGAATTGCATAGCATTACTCCGCTTCCAAATTTTGATGAACAGCTCTTGCAGATTCCTGCTTAGAGGTAGTTGCCGGCAGAACATCTTAAACAGCTTATTGATGCGCCTCCTGAACATTAAACACACCCGCTGATCTAAGAGCATAGTCGGCAAGAGTTACTTACCAACGCGCTTGTAACCCTGCAGGACAAGCAAGCTGAATTGGAGCTGCAGGTCAGACAGTTAATAGGACAGCTAACGCAGCTTGATGCAGATAAAAAGTAACCGTTTGCACATTTAGTGCATAAAATAGCTGAGCTACATGAATAGCACCCCAATGAGCAAGCCGAACAGAGTCCTCCTGAAGAAGCTTGATGCTTATAGAAACCAGCAGAGCAGGTTAGACAGGAGAGTGAAGTGAAGCATGTAGCGCAACCAAGTGAACAGAAAAGACAGAACCCGTCTTTACGAAAATAGCCAGAAGAGCAGTTTGCGCAACTGTAATCAGTGGTATCGATGTCTTGACATCCGAGATGAGCTACACATATACCTTGGATAGCCCTGGCCCAACCTGTGGAGTTATCACACTGCGAACACGAAAAGGTTGTCCCGTAGACTTGAGAGCAGCAGCTTGTGCAGGCTGGATAGACGATCGAGCTCGAGGCAGAGGTCAAAGCTGAAGGGCATATAACACAATTGGAGAGAGTTGTATCATAGGTGTAACCTGGGAGACAGCCTTAGCACTGATAAAGCTGTGAACAGAGGCAATTAGATCGACAGGGCGCACATCTCTGACCTGAGAAAAAGTACGAGGAAGGACAATCCTGAGTGAGTGCAGTAAAGATCAAATAGGTAATCATATAAAGAAAGGGTGCTTATGAATCAGCCTTATTTTATGCTTTAATTTATTATTGGACGTAAGAGACTGAGGTGAGCTGGTGGCTGCGTTCAACGGGTTTGGGAGGTTCAGACTTATCATTTTATGTGAAATCTAAGGGAGTCTGAAGCGCTATATTAGAGTTGGCTTGGGTCTATTCTTAATTCTTTTGTAAGTCTGCATGGAACGTGAGGCAGGCTTGATGGCGCAATGACTTTCCCAAGCGGAAATTCGATAATTTTATAGCGATCTAAACTGCATAAATTAGAATTAAATTTTTTGATGTTCATACGATTGTGCAACACCCACCCTTTTCTTGAGGTAGCTTCTACTATTTTGATTGCTTTGGTTTGGGTTTGATACTTTCTTTAGATATATCTGAAGACTATCGCAGAGGACGAGCAGTATCGGAGCCACGATTGTGGCCTTCTTACTAATAATTTGAATAAACATTAGCTCCAAGAGAGGGCTGTTTATTAGGATGAGTTGTTGGCTAGTTTTTAGAGGAGATAGAAATGGAGGGATTGGAGGTCGATGAAACTTATTTATGATGAACGGGTTTCTATAAGGTTTTATTGAGAGGTTAAACTCTCATTTTATCAGCACCCTACTCAAGTCTCGTTTTCAATGCCTTGGCAGCATCTTCCTACTAAAGTCTCATTTTCTAGGTCTTTTACCCTAGCCTCATTTTCAAGGCCTTCGCTGCCGCCTCCTACTCAAGTCTCGTTTTATCGGCTTGTTACAAAAGTCTCTTTTTCTAGGCTTCCTACTGAAGTCTCTTTTTCTATGCCTTCGCTGCTTCTTCCACAAGTCTCGTTTTCTCGGTTTCCTACTCAAGCCTCTTTTTCTATGCATTCGCTGCTTCCTCCTCAAGTCTCTTTTTCTAAGCTTCCTCCTCAAGTCTCTTTTTCTAAGCTTCCTCCTCAAGTCTCTTTTTCTCAGCTTCCTCCTCAAGTCTCTTTTTCTCAGCTTCCTCCTCAAGTCTTTTTTTCTCGGCTTCCTCCTCAAGTCTCTTTTACTCAGCTTCCTACTCAAGTCTCTTTTTTTATGCCTTCGCTGCTTCCTCCTCAAGTCTTTTTTTCTCGGCCTCCTCCTCAAGTCTTTTTTTCTCGGCTTCCTCCTCAAGTCTTTTTTTCTCGGCTTCC
>QQSS02059990.1:0-17907 GCA_003687565.2 Craspedacusta sowerbii
AATAATAATAATAATAATAATAATAATAATAATAATAATAATAATAATAATAATAATATTATTATTATTATTATTATAATAATGATAATGATGATAATAATAATAATTTGGCACTGGCTCCAGTTTGCGGACTGAAGCTTATTCTTTAAATAGCCTAGGTGCGCGGATATGCACGTTGGAATTGATAACTATCGATTTTTCGGTGTAGCATGTGCGAGTCTGCACTACCATCCTCATTTCCTTTCTTTCAGGCTAGCGGCTTGGACGTGTCGCCCATGATTCTCTTCTTAGATGGGGAAGAAGCGTTTTTGAGCTGGACTCGAAACGACTCCATATACGGGGCTCGGCATTTAGCTGAGGAATTTAAGCAAACGCTCGTGGGTTCTCCAAATCCCGTTTCTGTCATGAACGCTCTAGTAAGTGCCTCACTATAGAGTGATTGAGTTTATTTCTTATATGAGAAAGCTTCTGTTGTGCTGTATTCGGAGTTTGTAGCCATGTCTTCCTTTGTGCTCTTAAGTTCGTAGATATATGCGCGATGCTCGACAGCGAATTAGATTTTACTGATTTCTTTACTCATTGTTGCTTGTGGCATAATTGTTGTAACCAAGCAGCGTCTGGCCATGTTATTTCCAGGATGCCTTTGTTTTACTGGATCTGATTGGAAGTCGGAATCCCCAGTTTTTCAACTTGTATGACAGTACAACGGACCTGTATGAGCATTTGCAAGACATTGGTATGTTAGATAGCCGCTTTCCTCTAACCCTGTGCTTCCTGCTCTGACGCGTGCTTGTGCGAGCTTCCAAGAGAGACCTGCTTTACCAAAGGCAGACGTGATTCATCATACACTTATTGGCTTTTTGTGGAGAAGGTGCTCCTGCTTGCATTGCCTTTGGTAGTTGGCTTGGTCTGTATTATTGAAGTCGCCATATCAGACGTTTTATGTCTCGTGTGTCTGTCTATTTTCTTTTGCAGAGCGGCGTTTGAGCGACAGTGGGGAGCTCAGCAAGCATGTGCGCTACTTTCCAGGAAGGTCGCCTAACACCGTAGAAGACGATCACTTGCCCTTTGTGGAGAACGGTATGATGCGCAGACGAGACTGCTTTGTTTATGTGCGGCGTGTTGTTTTTTTTTTTTTTTTGCATGTAGCAGATATGAAAACTTCGCCGTTCCCGGTCCTAAGCCCGGATGCACAACGATTAAGGTGGGGTGCCGCAGCTACCAGGCCCCGTAAGATCCTTCTTGATAGGAAAAACTGCAAAAACAATGTTTCTCGAGCTAACGATAAAAGAATACGCCATAAGATATCGCCTTTGGCGACGGTTTTGGAACAAACTGGATGCGTTGTCCTACACCTGATGTCTTAGTCGGCACCTGATATCCAAGTCGGCCCCTGATATCCAAGTCGGCACCTGATATCCAAGTCGGCACCTGATATCCTAGTCGACCCCTGATATCCAAGTCGGCACCTGATATCCTAGTCGACTCCTGATATCCAAGTCGACCCCTGATATCCAAGTCGGCCCCTGATATCCAAGTCGGCCCCTGATATCCAAGTCGGCAAGATTTAAATGGGATCAGCGAGGTGCGCATGTCAGGACTTAGTGAGATCATACAATAAAGGCAGTCATATTCCATATTTCCAACTCCTCCTTCACTTCAAGTGCTTTCATTCGGCAGCGAAAGTCAGTTTCCGAGACGTCGAGCGAGCTATCAAAAAGCGTGTGGCAAACAAGGCTGATAGACTGACTGAGATCCATGCTTCTGAAGACTGGATGCCGAGCGTTGCAGTTCAGTTTTTTTTGTAGCCCGGACAATTGACAGACAGATAGGCATCATCAAGACGCCAAAGTAGGGAGACGCGTCAGATTGTGCAGACTGGCGCGTCATCACGTTGCTATCCGTGCCGCAAAATGCTTGCAAGCAGCCACCGACCAGCAACAACGCTAAGAACATGCAGGCTTTCCTGCACTGATCAAGTTTTTGAATTTGAGAAGCATCATGACGCAATGCGAGGAGTTTCAGCAGGCAGTTTCGATTAACTTCGTTGACTTCCAGAACGCGTTCAGATAAAATCACTTTCGGAGATACTGAGGCTGTATGGCTTACCAAGTAAGTTTTGAAAATGCGTACCGGTCGCTATTCCATCAATCTGTCTGCTTTGAGTTGGAAAGCACCTTCGGGCAAGGGGCTTCTGATCCCCTTTTCTCCTTCTGTTCACCTTGGATTTTGTCGTGGGCAAGGTGATTTCTGCATCACAAAACGTTGGCCGAGGGAAGTCGAATTTTGCAGACTCGAATATCAGCGAGAAGCTTCAAAGGCTAAGCTGATTAACAGCTCTGAAAAATAAAGGATCTTGCAGGTGCGCGCGCAGCCTGACATACTCCAATCACACTGGATGTTTTGAACCTGAGAGTCGCGGATTTGTATATGGGTAGCACCTTGTGCAAAGTAGACCATGTTGCAACGAAGATGACGTGCTATCTAGGTTAAGGCATCGGCTGTATTTCATCAAATGCGTGAAATATGGTCATCAGCCAAAGTCTTCCGTCAGACAATGTTACGTCGATATGCGTTGATAGCGATGACTCGTTTGGCCGACAGCAGTGAGGGCATCGGAAGCGTGGAAAACGTCGCTATCTTCCGCCCGCGGAGTAGATGCTTGGCATCAAGCTCTGACTGCGCCAAATACTGCGGGTCCGATAATTCAACTACGTCGCAGAGGAAGATGTTCTTACATTTAGCAATATGCTCATCCTCCATGTAAGCACGTCGCCAGGTCGTATGCGATACGCGCAGCATGCCATCGGGTCTCTTACGAAAGGAGCTTTTAACTGGGACCCATCTTGGATGGCGATGCTCGACAGCATCCGAAGCTGACCTGGAGTCGGACGATCATAGACAATCTTCAACGCGTCTTCAGATAAGGCCGTGTTCCCCTCCGCAGTTTGATCACGCGTTGGAATTGGCTTGTCGCCCGACATGCGTCTTAGCATGGGCAGAGACAAGCCAGAAGAAGAAGAAGAAGAAGACGATTTGGTGAACTTGACCGAGTTTGATCGACCCTAGTCGCATGTCTTATGGTTTAGACCCATGTTGACATGCTCTGTGTTTTTATATCCTCATTTCTTGGCTTTTCCTCTGGTCTCTATTGTGCAGCTGCTCGTCTTGATTGCAAAAATCTTCATGTTTTTTTTTTGTGCGGTTGCTGCATAGGCAGCCATCCTCGCTGTTTCTTAAGTATCATTCCTGAGTGGTCTTTGAAATTTCTGCATGTTCTATCGGCTTGGTGACTAGGCATCCGATTGCATTAGAAAGTGGTATTTTGTGTACTTTGCAGGAGATAACTTGTGCAATGCGGGAACCGTCTAATATAATTGTAACTTTGTTCTTCTTGACATTTTAGGTGTTCCGGTCCTTCATTTGATCGCTCTCCCGTTTCCAAAGGTGTGGCACACCCTTGCCGATGACGAAGAAGCGCTTGACCGACCATCGATCGTGGATCTTATAAAGATATTGCGATTGTTTGTCATTGAATACTTTCATCTGGAATGAAGTATTCACTGGACGTAGTAAGGCTTGGTGTTTGTGCGGTAATTATCGTAATAATACGCGTGGACTTTTTTTGCGTTTAGGAAATTTTAATTTTAGTGCATTTTGTTGTAGGTTCCTTTAACACGGGCCATATTTGGCTATGGTTTAACCGATTTTATTTATACGGCTGCCAGCCTGTGGTTATCTCTGTGGCTATTCAGTTGGCATATAGCGTTAGATTGCTTATAACGTTAGGTGATGCTTCTTGTGCCACCTGTAGTCTGTATTCTACTCTACTGCAGTATCTCGTGCTTGTGTAGTTATGTCACTCAGTCCCTCATACGCTCGCGCACGTACAGATATGCATCGGCGTGCTAAAAGCACATTAGCTATACGCAAGTCCCTGCGTATCGCTCGCTCCCGCTTCAATCTCTGGACTGTAGTGATCGATGCTCTGTAGCAAGTAGTGCGTGCTTACCTCGTCCGCAACATATGCTTTCTTTGCCGCTGGCCATGCATGTGATGTCAGCAGAGCTTACGTTACTCTTTCCGGTTTTTAGTCCCCGTGGGTGCGTGGTGTAGTCATAACGACTTACGTTTTACTGGTTTCTGATTATGCGCCACTTATCCGCATCCTGTAAGATTTCACCATCAACAAATGCGTAGCCCTGATATCCATAAAGCTGATCTTGTAGTCTACATGTAGAGCTATTGTTACCACCGATCTCGAGCCTCGCTGCGCTATGTTTTCACTAGTATCCGTGTTCTGCCGTGTGTCGACGAGAGCGATTAAATTATGGTTTCTACGGTTTATCTGATCTTGCCCTTTCGCTTTCAGCTATCTCTTGGTGACCCTCTTACTCAGCTTTGTTTTTTGGGGATTATTAATAGATTGGCTTGCATATTTTGTTTTATTATTATTATTATTATTTTTGTTAAAGAATTATGCATATTTATGCCTTTGTCCATGACAATGTATTCTCAGTTTAACGTGTGGGTTTTTAATCGCGCTTAAGGGTGTCACGATGGTATGTGCCAGAATGTGTGTATGATAATATATTTATATATGTTCTAATCAGGCTGATGTTTTTGTTGTTGGTGTTGTTTTTGTTGTTATTGCTGTTTTTCCTTTAAGGTATGCATTTTTCTAAATCATGGACTTGCTCGTGTGTGGCGTGGCTGATTGGATTCCACTTAAAGTGCAATTTTTGCCAGAAAAAAAAAGCAAGTTCAGGCAGCGTGCGTGTTGCATGGTTTGGCGTTGCTATTGTTCTGATGGGAAGGTTGTTATAGAAAAGATCCGATATGAATTTCTGTTGCTCTACCCAGTCGAAGGTCTTTAACTTGCCTTTGAAGAAGGTAAATGACGTTGAAGAATGCAAAAAGGAGCTGATTGCGACATGACGCCATGAGCGTGAAAAAAGAGTAGTGGGAATCTTCCTAAAACTCACCAGAAGGAACATAAACAGATTTTCATGAAGCTTCCTTCAATGCTGACAAGAAGTTGACGTTTATTCCGCTCAATTTATTTACACCTCATAATAAACAGCGGTCGAAAAAATGTCACATGGCATCTCGTAATTCAAATTCATAACTTTAGACTACGTTTCCTCCTCCTTTTGTAGAAACCGTAATAGCCAGGTAGCGGAAGAGTCCAAGGATGTGGCTACCGCTTTTAATGGTGGTTTCACCTCTTGATATTCCAAACACGCATAAACATACATGCTCTCATATTAAGCTCAAAATTTCTCAAGCCAACAGATCCCAATGAAATATCATTTAATCCTTTTCTTCTTATTTTTTTGATACATCTTTTTATTTATGTATGTTTGTATATATATTTTATGATAATTATCTAATCCTTTTAACTTTTTCCTGTTACGATTATGTTGAATTGATATAAAATTCTGGAGAAATCCACCGGCAAAACACAATCTGAATTTTTGAAAAAGTTTAGCGTCTTCCAAAGATCTAATTCGGATTCCGAAAGCAGCACTCAACAAAGTCATTATGTCCGCGTTATACTGCTCGTTTAAGCATCGCGTTGTCTGATCCTTAATTGACACAATACAGCAGCAATAGTAGAAGCAATAACAGCATTTGTAGGAGCAGCAGAAGTAGTAGTAGTAGTAGTAGTAGTAGTAGTAGTAGTAGTAGTAGTAGTAGTAGTAGTAGTATATGGTAGTAGTAGTAGTAGTAGTAGTAGTAGTATATGGTAGTAGTAGTAGTAGTATATGGTAGTAGTAGTAGTAGTAGTAGTAGTAGTAATAGTAGTAGTAGTAGTAGTAGTAGTAGTAGTAGTAGTAGTAGTAGTAGTAGAAGTAGTAGTAGTAGTAGCAGTAGTAGTAGTAGTAATATGCTAAGTTTTTTCTTGAGGTATCCTCTTGAATTCGCCATATTTAACAATTTAACAAAACGCATCTCATAACAAAAAAAAAACATCATTCAAAACGCACTCATAACAAGAAATGCATCATGTGAAGTTGGTTATAGTCCAGATCGTAATGTCGAAAACCGTCGGCTTTTTCATTTAGCGCCGTAATAGCGAAAGGGGATGTTGAAGACGGGTTTGACTGGAGTACTGATTATGTTCATACATCCAACCCGAAGAGTCTATCCTGCATCCACAGAAACATGGCATCAGAAAGTTAATACTTCCATCAGTCATTTATGATAATTTTAAGCTTAAGATATGCATAAACTCAGTGAACTGCGAAGTTCAGTTATTATCAATTTAGAAATAGCAATTTTCGTTGAAGATGAAATTACGCCTTGAAAAGAAAAAGACGGTGAGCGCATACATTAGCTTTATAGTTAGACCTACTCCTATTTATGCTTTAATTAAAGTGTCGTTCATTGCATCAAACTTGATGTGTTCTGATAGAGCATTGCAGATTGTTCAACCTTCCTTCCGTAGGCAAAGTGGTTAGGCTTTGGTACTGCACGTTAGTTTTTATCTTCGTTAAGTCCTTTTTTTAGTCATAGGAAACAGTTCTTCTTCATACCACGGATTCATACTGCTGATGGCTTTAGAAATTCAAGGTGCAGATTTCGCAATCTGCTGACTTTCATTGAGCACTTTTGATAGTTTGACAGTAGCTGCGCGCGTTTGTCTGCGCAGTTATCATAGAGACGAGATCGCTCTTGAATGTTTACATTTTTTTATCGGATATTGCACAGACGAAACGTGCCAAGAGGACAGGAACTAATGTTTGCGTGAAAACAACGTTCGACCAAAGGCTTTTTTAGATTGGCATGTAAAATTTGACTTCAGCTCTGCTAGGAAATTTTGTTAAACAGCAGCCTACCAGCCAAACTCGCTAATGGTCTTATTTTATGTCAATTTGCTATCGATTATTGATACCAAGAAGTGCAATCCATTTTTTTGAATAAGAGTTCTTTTTTTTTTTTTTTTTTTTTTTTGTTTTCCGGTTACCCGGCAGCACCAGCAAAAGGACTGGTGCCGTTATCTTTCACAAATGATCGTAACATACATTCATAACGTTAATAAATTTCGTTTACATATAAGAAAAATAAGATTGGTAAGAGATACATTCATTCCCTGCTCCATAGCATGGTTAAGAATACTTAAAAACAAAAGCTTTCAAAAGAAGGTCGTTTTGCCGTCTCGAATGACTCACCTGCAAATCCAAACAAAGGCGTTATCTCCACAGAATTTCAGTAATTTTGCTTTCGCTTACTACTCACACAAGCGGGTTTACAACGAGGGTGGGTTATCCGAAAGAACATCGCCAGCCTAAGTTAAAAACATATTAGCGAATTAGAGTTCTTGCTTTTGAGCGCGATGTACGGCCGGCAACATTCACGTTGTTTTGTGTGGAAAGCCGCACGCAGAATCGTTCGAGTCAACTAATGACGCAGTCAGAATAAAGGAGCTAAGTGGCGTTGTTAGCGGATTGACTTGCAATGGCAATTAATCTTAAAATATTTTAATGCTTATGTGACTATTCATGATGAACGCATGACATGAGTCAGTCATGGGAGCTTATTGTCGGTGTGCATGAAGCGTAACTCTCACCGTCAGTCAATCAAACAATAACTAAGAAAAGAGCTTGGCCAGAACATGCAGGCTGTAAAGCACGATTAGTCAAGCGTAAGCCACCGTTCGGACAATATTAAAATAATTTCTCACCTTTCCAAATCACTTGAATTTCGCTCGGACGCGTTTCATGCGAATTCTATTGAGACTCTTCTCGCATAAATTAGATGCTAGAGTTTATACATTACAAGATTCCTTGGCGGCAATTTTTAAGTCGCCATCCAACACTTGCTCCATAACTAACCGTGACTATTGAAGTACCTCCGCACAAAGCGTTGTTATTAAAGTTAGCGAGATACTGGATTCAGGAACTGCAGATATATGTAAGCATCATTGATGATAGCTTGAGTTGAGGTGTCGTGTTTATGGATGGAAGTTATGAGTTACCACCACCATACTGCATACATGTGGAAGCAGCCGGTCGAAGTGTGGTGGACGAGGAAGGATTGCGAGGGCTGCGCGCTAGCTCTCAAGACCTGTGTGTAATAGGCGCGCAACTGCAGGCCAAGCCACCGAGGCCACGCGATTACATGGTTTGGTCTATCATGAGTTTATTTCTTTGCATGCCGCTTGGCCTGATCGCAATCATAAGTTCGTATTTAGTAAGTACTTAAACTTGAATCCATCACTGTTATTAATTTAATTTGCTGCTGTCAATAAATTAACTGTACGATGACGATGACTTGATAAATGTCTGTGTACGTGTGCATTGAATCCATTCATTCCGTGAATCGCCACCAATGTTCCGCAAGTGGCAAAACTTTGAGCACATGCTTTTAAAATTTAGGTCGGAAGGTCGTATAAAAGGAATGACTTTGCCAGAGCAGAGGCACAGTCAAGAGTTGCACTCGTCCTGAACGTTGTTTCCACAACCACAGCCTTGATTGCGTTCCCAATCTCACTAATTACATGTTCGATCATGGAATTACGAAGATCTTTCAGCTCTTCGAGACATTAGCTGGGCTAAAATTTGTATATTCTACGTCGCGCAAGTACGCCATACTTTCAAATGTCTGTGTTTTTCTTATTTTGCGAAGTGCTCTAGATCGTGTTGTAGGATTACTCTTGAGTGTGCATGCATACCTGCGCATAACGTTCAACAACAAATGCAGCCATGCCCAGTGGAGACATGGCTGGAAGGCAAACGCAAAACGGTGCAGCACTGAGACCAAATAAGGGAACACCGTTCACACGCACGCACGCACGCACGCACGCACACACACACACACACACACACACACGCACAAACAGACAAACACAAACAGACACACACAAACACAAACACACACACACAAACCTAGCACCAATATCCGACCAAGCAACAGACAAGCAAATTAAGAAAGCTCTTCTAGAAATAGTTTCAGACTTCTTTTTATAATAGGATGAACTTATAAATTCATGTGAAAAAAAATGCTAATTCTGATTGTGGAAGAGGAACGATCAAGACTGTGAACACGATTGCCACCAGCAAATTGGTTGATCTGCTCAATCAATCAATCATACAAGTCTTGCAGCTGGCATGCACCGTCGAGCGATTCAAGGAACTCCTTATCAGGAACAAGCTATGCCTTTCCAGACCATTCTGTGACATTCTGCATAGGATTTCTCTCGAACTCCTCAGAGCGTTCTTTCATTTTAGATTGCTTTTGAATCTCCAGCTTTCATTAGTGACGTCGAAGGTAGTCTTTGCTTTCTCGTCAATCAGGATACTAAGTGACCTAAGAGTTTATAAACGAGCAAGAAAAAAAATCTATACGCATTGAAGAAGCATTGGGGATTATCCAGCTAGCTCGTCACACATTCTAGCTTTGTGGCTGACTTTGAAAGCTTGGGTAGAAGCTAGTCGGAATAGGAAACACAGCTAATGATGTTTCTGCTGTGGTGCTGCTCCGAAGAATCATCAGGCAGTTGATCCAATCTTAAGTGATTGATCGTGTAACTGGCCACCTTTCTTCTTAACAAATCTATGGTCTATGGACAGAGAACTCGCCATTAAATGGTGTTAGAATCCGAAAGGTTGCATCAATACTATATATTGGCAGCAGCTGGTCGAATAACAGAGCGCTATTGATGCGCTCAATGATGATCCCGATTCTGGAGTCCGACCTATCTTCTTGATGCATCTACTTGCAGCTCACTTACAGAGAAGCCAGTCAGCACAACAATTGTTTAGTGCGGCTCTCTAGTGAAAGCTTCGTTATGTGACGGCTACAGTTCGCACGCAAGACATCCATAAATGTGCTATCGTTGATGATCAGCTGGTAATATTTGCCAGGAAAATCCTAAATAAAACAAGATTTTAGCATCTCAGTTTGTTACGTCTTTGCAATAGTGTATTCGTGCTTCCTATTTAAGTTTGATGATAAACTTTTTCTGTTATTGCGTTGTGCCAGATCCACCAGCAATGACTTGTTCTGTGGCTTCACATGCAAACAATCGAGCTCAGAACAACAAGATGTAGTGGAAGGTAAGAATAGTAAGGCAATTATTAGATGAAAATCCTTGAAAAACTTGCAGTAATCTCTGCACATTGTGGAGCAAGGCTATGATTAGGAGTAGAGCAGTTCCGCTCGAATAATCTTAAACGATACAAGGAATACTGCAATAAGGAATACTGTTTAGTGTCTTCATTTATATTATGTAAATCATCATTGAGCTTGCTAACAAGAATTTGCGTTGGATCAAGCCAGTGTCCAGCAGTTATGACACTGTGAACTTTTTACCTAAGCAAAGCATTCTATCGTTTCCATGACAGCTCCTCTCAGGGGTTTTCCTTAACATCGGTGATGTCAGAGTAATATGTAATTTATTCTCGTCCAAGTTATTCACTTCCAACTGATGTCGGGACAATATGTAATTTACTGACTTCCAACTGAAGTGAGGTTAATATATAATTTATTCATATTCTACTGATGTTAAGATAATGTGTAACTTACTAACTTGCAACTGATTTCAATTATGCAATTTTAACCAGTTCCAATTTATGTCAGAATAAATAGAATGTTTTGACGTTGACAACTGATAACAAAATAGTATTCAATTCGATATCTGGATAATGTTTAATTCATTCAATATCGAAATGATGTCAGGTAAATAATCAACGTGTTCACTCTCAAGTATTACTCAATATAATGACGTTCAGATCATATCAAGATAAGAATAAATATATCTGCAGCAGGTTTGCTTTGCATAGCATATGGGTCTATGGCGGTATGGCGCTTTCTCACAAAGTTTTTATGCATTTAGCTGCTTGGCTCCTTGATTATTTTCCCGAAGAAAAGTGATGGGAGCCAACTTTTTGTGAATGTGATGGCAAGGCGTACGGTGCACGTGCGAGATAAAACCAAGAACAAAGACACGATCAAAATATGAAGATGAAAATCTGATTTGTCAGGTTAAGTTTACGTCCACATTTCATGTTATGGTGCTCCCTGTTTTAAGAGGACTGCCATCACCAAAATTTGTTACAGGTCGAACATGGGCTTTGCTAACGAGCATTAATTTAAAAGCAAAGTGAAAAGCGAATTAGTAAGACCGGCATCGTCGGAGTCAACATCTCATCTTTACACTCCCCTTCTCCCTTCCTGCTTCAAGGGATCAATTGAAGGTTAACTGGCATACTCTCTTTTATGCATATTCCAAGCCACATGCGTTTGAGGTATTGGGACATTGTCGAACAACACACAAGAACGTCCCAGTCTACTGTATAAGAATTAGGCAACTTCGCTCGTGAGGATGCTGGAGCCTGATTCAGTTCCATATGTCCAAGCACGTGGCGATTCCCTTCCATTACACAGCTAATCGATCGACATCTTACATCTATATTAATTTTCTTCTGAGAATTTCTAAGTATAGTATAGTATGGTATAGTATAGTATAGTACAATATAGTACCGTATGGTATAGCATAGTAGAGTATAGTATAGTATAATGTAGTGTAGTATAGTATAGGATAGCATATTATAGTACATTATAGGATAGGATAGGATTGGATGGGATAGAATAGGATGGTATAATATAGTAGAGAAAATTAAAATGTAGGCTAGGTGGGTGCGCCGCGCCACTGCAGATCTCATCTACTACAGATAACTCCCCGTCGTTAGAAAGTTAAACTCCCCTGACACATAAGTCGTCTTCGCAAACTTCTGCGTACGGAAGCAAGTCAGCGTCCCACGGGCGGGAAGATGAGTAACGCAGAAGAGAACGAACATCCCGCGGGAGACCATTTGTTAATTCTCAGGAGTCACGCAACGCTTTGTTCTCCCCTTCATTTGAAAAACCTCATTCTCCAGTTTGCCCCACGCTTGGAGGGCGAAATGCAAAGTCACAGGCAATTTTAAGCCACGCCTTAATACGCTGCGATTGATCGTCCTACACGTTCAAGTTCACGTTCACGTCCACTGATTTGCCCCATACATAACACCGAACATGGAATATATAGTCTAGTAATAGTTATTATAGTATATCACAGTATAGCTGCCATGCTGGCTTCGAGTTGAGCAGTGAAGCGATGCATAAGTGTAGGCTTGACTTGGGGAAATAATCTGCTTGACCCAAGCCCAAGAAATTAATCCAACACTTCCTCAAAAGAAGGATGTGATCATGGCAAACTGGACACGTTTTCAGGGCATATAACGATGGCTTTCAATTTATTCTTGAAATCAGCGACATGTGCAATAAAACTTGCAAAGGTATTCTTCAAGGAACTTTATACTAATAAGAAGAATTTGTTTTCTATTTAGTATGCCAACCTATGTAATCAATGTAATCAATCTATGTAATCTATCTATGTAATCAAACTATGTAATCAATCAATGTAATCTACTATGTAATCCTATGAAAATAGATATCTAATGACCCTGTGTAAGCAAAGAATTGGCAACAGTTCTCAGCCAGTACTAGCCTACGTATCCGATCTCCCGGATTCCCCGTCAAACCGGTATGCGCCAGCTTCCGTTCTGCCTCTGTTGAAAACGAAATCGTGCCCGGGTTTAATAGCTATTTAAAGTCAGATTAAGACTGGGGAACGTTTCAATCTTTACTAGCAACTCTAGACTTCCACTCCATGACATGTAATCGACTGGTGAATGGAGACAAGTCTGCAATGAAAAGGTCTCAAAAAGTATATTCGTGACTGCAAGTGGAAGCCGAAAAATCCTCTGACAACGTTACCACGTCGTACAAGGCATAGCACGAGAAGGATGGATTGTCTGGAGATGCAGTTAGCTGGATTTTTGGGTAAGGTTATTTTCGCGTAAATGATGTATTATGAATTGACTCGAGGACAACGCATCAGGATGGTTTGCCCATAAGAAAGCCATGACACGAACGAGTACCGTAAGTATGATGGCATATTGATAATTTGCAATTGTTAATATTCGTAATTTTTGAAATAGCTTATAAAAGCGTCTTGACCCTAAAGCATGCCACCACTGCTAAAAATATGAGCCACTTTATTTCACACCCATTGTCGTACGTAGTAAATCATTTGCTCTAGCTTGCCTCCCATGCTGTTTGACGATTCGCATGAGTCGTCCCTGCGCAGAAGTGAGGCTCTTTCGAAGCATGTTCTAACTGTCGCTCTGTTTAAGAAGTTTTTCGCATTGAGAAAGTTATGCATTAACGGCTCTACTCGTTCGAGCAACAAAAAAACAAAACAAAAACACTCCCCACATTTTGCTCTTGTTGTAAATCGATTCAAATTCTTCGCGCCTGGTTAACTACGGAAATACTTTTCCTGTTGGTTCAATTAGCACATCAATGTATGGTGTTCATGAGCCCATCGTGAAACGATGCAAGCGATACTGAAGTTCATACTACTGATGCATTTCGATACTACAGATGCAGAGGTTGCAGAAATCATAAAAGGTATTTCGTTGACAAAAGCGTCCGGACCAAACAGCATACCGCCTGATTTCACACCCATGGTCGTATTAATAAATCATTTGCTCTAGCTTGCCTCCCATGCTGTTTGAAGATTCGCATGAGTCGTCCCTGTGCAGAAGTGAGGTTCTTTCGAAGAAGGTTCTAACTGTCGCCCTGTTTCAGTAATTTTTAGCATTAGTAAAATATCTGAGAAAATTATGCGTGATTGCATCTACCGGCACCTTAATTATATAAAAATAAAACATAATTTACAATTTGCCATGTGGATTCCATAAAAGACTCCAAGCATTTTGTCCATGTTTGCGTAGTAGAGGAAATAAGTCGAAACGTTGAAAAGGAAATTTTACCGGCGGAGTTTTTCTCGATTTAAAATAAGCGTTTGACTCTGTCAATCATAAAATTCTTCTAATAAAAACGTGATCACAATGGTAAAAGCTGAACCAACTGAACTGAAGTGAAGTCTTGAAAAGCTTTATGTCCCAAAAACGAACACCGTTAAATACATTGATAGATCTGATTAGCCACCGGCCCGCGTATACTTAACAAAATGATAGACGTAGGAGTGGAACTTGGAGTTAGAAGAACACAGAGAGGAGATGAAGCAAGAGTAATGTCGTCTTCGATTAACATCTAGTCACTACTAAGCACAGGAACTTATATCGATTATTATATTGATTATATAGTATATTGATTATATTGATTATATATTTTTGATTATATAGTATTCTACATTATTATTATTATATTATTATTATATTATTATATTATTATTATATTATTATATAATTATAATATGTATGTATATGTGTATATATATAATGCATAGTATATATAATATATACAATATATAATATATATTATATATATATATAATTATATACATGACATATTTATATAATTTTATATATATAAGTAATAATATATATGTAATAATAATATATATGTAATATAGGTGCAATATAAAAATATAAATGTAATATACAATAATAAATATGTGTATGTAAGTATGGATATATATATATATAATTATATATATTGATAATTACATATATGATTATATATATTATATACATAAAATATATATGTATTTTATTATATATATATATATATATATATATATATATATATTATAGACTATATTATTGATTATATATTATACTGATTATTATTATGATATTGATGATATAGTATTGATTACTAGGATTTTATTATTACTATTATTGACTATAGGACATTATATAATAGTAGTGATCATACTGCATGATCCTCATGAGTCAAATTTCTTTAAGTATTTGACGTTGACGGTACTCTAGCGGAACGCAAGAAGTATCTCTTATCTTATGAATTATCAGGAGGGCTTATTGCCATGATTAGCTATGCTAAGAATATTTCTCCTTCCCATATAGAATGTCGTTAAATCGTTGGTTTTGTTGTTGTTGTTGTTGTTACTGTTGTTGTTGTTGTTATTGTTGTTGTGGTTATAGACATACGCAGGTAGGCGGTAGGAAGACATTATGAAGAGTTTACATGACACGCCAAAGAGAAGCCCTTATCAGGAAGTAGTTATGAACCATGGAGAGCATGTCTGTCTTTAACTTGTAGTTTTAAATGCGTCGGTAACGCTTCCCTCCCATCTCGTCTTCGATGCTGAAGTCTCGCTTGGACGTAAAGACCAAGCCAGTACGCAACGATGCATCACCAACAACGGCAGGAGTGGTCACACCGCCCTTGTCCATCGAAATCTCCAACCCACCGCCATACCGTCATCGTGATCCCGCGATCGACAAATTCCATATTGACAGGACTGTCCCAAAGCTTCTTAATATTTCTGTTGTTTTTTTTTTAATATGCATCCTTTTGCAGCCTAATCACTCGATGCAATCACTTTCTCGACCCTACTTCAGAGATATTGGATGAAGCTTTCTAATATATGGACCGATCTTGAGCACTCGTCAGACCGTTTTAAATTGCCAGCAGCTAATCGAATACAGACCCACTTCATCCACTTTCCACCATGAGAGTTCAATAAAATTTAACTTGAACACTGACTTGGATCCGCCATGGTATGAGCGAGAAGTAGTTGTACCTCGCTGGGTGCTAGAGTTCTTGGCCTTCAAGACCCCCAGCCTCCATCCACAAACCATGCTCTGGCTACGTTTCAGGGGATGCTTCTCACACGAGTCTGACTGATCCTGTTATGACCCTTAAATCTCTGTGTCTACCCTTACATCCCTGTGTCTACACTTACATCTCTGTGGCTACCCTTATATTTCCCTGTGTCTAGCCGACAGTCTCTACTGCAACAAGGTCAAATCTTAAGTTTCTCTACCAGTCACTCTTTGACTTAAGCGCAACAGCCTTTTGTTTTGTTTTTAACTCTGCAAAACAACGCGTCATTATTTTTGCGTTACTAGCAACAAATTGACGTAACTCGCATCCGCCATTTATATTAGTCGTAACATAGCTAGAAGGTAACGTAACATTACGTAGGATTAATCGTAACTTATAGATTCGAAAGATCAAAGTCACTGTTTCCGCCTTACCAACGAGATAGTACCCAAATGTCTCTCTCCGCTGACTGCTCATCACCATGCGCCACTTATCACCTTTCACAAGCGTCTACAGGTCAAGTTCTTCTTTCAGCTACTGGAGGGGCCTCCAGCATAGACATCTAAAGCAGGTCCGACATCGGACCATGTTCATCTCTGGCGCAGTCCCGTCCATCCGCATTCAAGAAACTGTTTAACTCTCCAAGATTTTCCATTACATCTCTTTTTCGCTTTAACTCATTGCCACACCATTCGCAAAAGTGTTTCTTTGTAGATACAAGTCTATGATAATATTTTCAAGCTTCTTAATGAAATGGGTACTAATATAATTTGTAGCGAGTTAGCTACAAATTGCCGTTTTTTTTCTTGATGAACTACCAGCGTCCTTTTTTTTTGTGTAATCGCCCAGGTGCCACTACTCATAGATGCTAGTCAGTCTCTTACAGCATTTCATCAGACTAATACAAAAATGCAGACTCTCCTGAGCATCTCAATCATCTAGGTTGAACTAAGAAAATTCTTTTTCTAGGTCGTAAGATATATTATCATATTTTGGTTCAAGAATAAAGTTACAAAATTTTGAAGCCATCAAGGGCTGTTCTTAGCTTTTCAACATCGCTGTACTCTTAGATGTAGTTTTGACACAACCCTTGTTTCAACACCTCAAATACAAAGCTGCAAAAATTTAGAAAAAATTCCAAGAACTTGGATGTCATGTGGATTTGATTTGTTTTGGTGAATGCCATCGTTTCATAGAGAGGCGAATGAAAGCAGCTCAAGAATACTTGATAACGAAATATCAATAAATTGCGCGCATTGAAAACGTAAATGCATGAAGATAAAATTGCAAAAATATCAGGGAAGCAGCCTAGCCAACAAAGTCCTAAGTGAAGTGTACAAGATTATGCTTTTATGCTTTTATTCTCTTCTATACTGATTACTATACTATACTGATTACTATACTATACTATGCACAGTGGTGGTGGTGGGGGGGGGGGGGGTCTTCCACTAGCTCCATGCAAAGGTCTGATTAGAGACACCAGCAATGCAGAGGTTCACACCGTTGTGTGCCACTCCGAATTTCTTACCAATTTTGTTCCGAACCGCAAATGCAAATAATTTTGCTAGGGATCTAATTAGCACTTACAAAATTAAGAGGCAACTTTTAAGTGTAACTGCGCATTTCAGCATCCATAGCTTACATGCTCTCATCTTCTTTTGCTGTGAGTGACATACACCCACTACTTTTTACTTTTTATGACTTCCTATGTTACCGCAGTAGGTAAAGGTTCACGAACAAGGGATGTTTTTCATAATAAGAAGGCAAAGGACACGGATGAATCCTATTGTGAATAAGGGTATTTTTAAAAATGAAAATAGAGGCCGGTTTTCCCGGCGTTACCTTTAGGAAAGCATTGAATAATTCTGATGAGATCCCGTGCAATCTTCGGAAATGCTGCACCGGTGTCTGAGCTAATGTAATTAAGTGCTGACGTCGAATGGCGTCGGGAGCAACGTAACAATGCCCTTGAACTCGTCGTCGACTTCTTGGAAACGCCCATCCAATGGAAACCACCACAACACTGCTATATGTCTATTCATCTATTCATGTAAGCCGTAATGATCAAAACAAAAATACTGGTAGAACTAACTATATGCGGAGATTTGTCGAGGCTGAGCGTAACGGCCGTAATAATTTTTTTCTAAAAACCTTTAACCTTCCTTTTTGGTATACCGCACACACACATATACACACATATACATACGTATATTCTCTTAGTGGTGACATTGTGAGAAAGTTTTTTCCATAAAAGACGTTACACTGTTAATATACATACATACATACATATATATATATATATATATATATATATATATA
>QQSS02060101.1:0-17903 GCA_003687565.2 Craspedacusta sowerbii
TCAGTCAGTCAGTCAGTCAGTCAGTCAGTCAGTCAGTCAGTCAGTCAGTCAGTCAGTCAGTCAGTCTGTCTGTCTGTAAGTCAGTCAGTCAGTCAGTCAGGGTCAGAAATGGTCATTACTAAGCGATACCATGTGCAAAGCTTTATCTTATCCATTGACCAGTATCAGACACATTCAACATTACCACAGCTTCAGAGAAGTATCCTAAACAAGGGATGCCTAATGGCTCCCTTGGTACATTTCATGCCATTGTAGGTAAAGAAATGCAACTAGTGATGAGAAAACGGAAATTAATTATATCCTGATAGTTTTCTGGTTGCCCTATTTCTTCCTTATTAGCTATGAACGCATATACGGTACCGGTGCAGTTGAATCCGTCTCCTTCATAGCCCGAGTGGCAAGTGCAATTATAGCCGCCGGGAAAGTTGATGCAAGTGGCAGAGGCATTACAATCATTCAGTTCATCCAGTTCGCACTCGTTCATATCTGAAGGAATAATGAAACATTTAGTGATGACATCCGTCAGTGGAAGTGAAAGATATGATGGCCATGAGTATTGCTTAGCATCCCGGCGATACTAGTACGTTGCGCCGTGCGTTATTGTGATAACAAATAAGCATTAGTATAACAGCCAACCAACATTAGTGTGACAGCCAACGAACACATACAACTTCTCTCTGCCTGTCTCCCTGAAACTATATATATAGATGTTCGCTTAGAAGTACCTTTAAAATCTATTTATAGTCCACTCTTTCATCCTCACCTGAGCAATGGTAACCGTTTCCAATGAATCCCGGACGACAATTGCAGTGATAAGAACCAATCGTGTTGACACATTCCGCCATGGCGTGGCAGGGTATGAAGTAATCGAGACCGGTAGTATTGTCCTTACACTCGTCGGTATCTAAGGCATCAAGTCGATGCGATGCAATGCCTGGAATTAACTAGAATGACATCACCAGAGTCCTGAAGTGCACCCACGAAACACACTCAACTCCTTCACCATCTCATGCAAAGATTGTTGATCAAAAGGGGTTCGATACGGAAAATAGTTGTAGATATAGATGTAGATGCGCCTATGGCTGTATGTATCAATATAGAAATAGAAACATAGAAATATAGAAAAAGTGATATAGGAGATAAAGATAAGCTTAGAAGTACATTTAGAATACCATAGGTTTTACCTGAGATGTCCAGAGTAAATGGTCTCGATTCTGATTCGAACCCGTCTGAATGCGCTAAGCAAAAGTAAAGACCCGACTCCTCTGGCATTCCCTTCAGAGTGAGATTCGTACTGTTGCTTACGACTGTACGAAGTCGACTATGCTGAAACAAATAGTTTTGATAGGGTAGTAAGTTCACAGAAATTGATCATTTAGCTACTTTGCACGCACATTTCCCATCCTTGACCGGCTGGGGTAGTCACCGTCAAGTTTGAAGCAGGGGTACCATTCAGTCATCATGCTTAGAATCTCCAGCAATCCGCCAAACATGGAAATCATATAGTCATCATGTTGGGAATCCCCAGCAGTCTAGTGAGGACCTTCTTTGTCCATCTTGACCCTTATATGAGTCGGCTAGTTTTGTTCCAAATCTCCGAAACTCTCACCCTAGCGTATCGGCATAAGTTCTTACCCGGCTTGTTGCATGTTGAAGGTAAAACACATTTTACTTAATTTGTGGCGCAATAATGGAGATGTGTAAACGAATCCTATTTTGATGTGTTGGATAGGCCTAGGGAGATGCGAATGAGACGACTATGGATATTCGTAAGAGAAAAGCGATAAGCCATTCACCGAAAACCTATATTGCAAATTTTGACCAGCAGCGATTTGGTTTAAGAAGAAATCTGCGCTCTTCTAGCCTGCAACATATTTTTGAACTCCAGGTGCGATTCTTAGAATTTCTTAATTAGCAATTTGCCTCCAAAGTGAAATTTCGTGACGGAAAACTAGCTTCAAGAACTCTTAAATGAACTCACAAGGCTTGTACTCATGCCACCGTATTTGGACACCTACCGCATCAATCTTGTTCCAGTGGTAGGAGATGCTGTCTGGACCAATCGCTCCGCACGTCCAGCTCGTTTCGTTTGACGTATTCAGGAACGGAGGGAAGGGGTGAACATGGAATACAGGAAAGCCATCGTCCATATGCGGTAAAATATCATCTTGAAAAGAAAAGCGATTATTTCCAGCAGCAGTTTTGCTACTCCATAGAAATCGGAAAATTAAACTTTACTAAATTACTCAATGAAGTCAGTGTGTACGGAGTAGAAATGAATGTGCATTTACTGATGTAGAACTCTTACCATTCCTAAGCAACTGAATAGTACTTCCTTTGGCAAGAATGAATGTTTGATTATTTCGGCATCCAAAGGTTAGGTAGACCGCTTGATGCGCGGCTAACCTTACAAGTCGACTCGCAGAGTGAACAACGGCTGAAGAAAAACCCGCTTCTTTACTGAGGTCAATTATGCTGTCTGCAACAAAATTCCCATCCAGGACAACTTGCAACTTTCTAAATAGATTAAAGGCATTAAGAACAACAACAACAACAACAACAACAGCAAGAACAACAAGAATTTTTTCTCAATAAATGCGTAACTAAAGAAACCCTACAAAACGCGACGGTTTAGTAGGCTATTATGCAGTATACATTTTAAAATTTTTTCTCACATGCAAAAAGAACTATAAGCTCGAACTGGAAGCTCTAATAAATAACAAGGCTGCTCAAACGTTTAAATGCACTGCGACTGTGGTTTTATGCACAGTCTATAAATGCCTGAGAACATTCCTGAAGTGGATTTTTCTCTCAAAATAGTTTAATTATATGTGGTTCGTGTCTTGGAAAAGGTGTTTCTTCTTCGATACAAAAATACACATCGAATGGGTGAAGTAGAGCAGTGCTCAAACGAAAGGAGGATAGATTGCCCTACCTAAGCTTCTCAGATGAAGAGCTGCTCAGTATTGTCACAGACAGAATATATTCCCCTTGCTTGCCAACAGTGAAGAAGCCACTTCTGTCATCCCCACTCTGCTCGTCATACCAGCCATCAGAGACCACCCATTTGACGCTATCCTTCTCAATGCCACCTCCGTCTCTACCAAATCTGCCACACACGTCTTGGTCGTATAACAATCTAGCTGACATCAAATCGGACCTTTTGCTTGTCTCGTAAGAGAACACTTGAATTGAGCTGGAGTCTTGAACGAATGGTTTCTTAGAGTTTAAGTACAGTTTAGTTGATTCCACGAGTTCTTTAATGTAAGTTTGTTTATATTCTCGATCAATTTCTTCGTCTTTGAATCGCCATATTTCTTCGTCTGTGTTTTTATTTTCCAGGACAACTTCAACTGGCTGCCCGGTATTTTGAGCATCGGGGCTTATCACGAACAAGTAAACTCCTGGCTTCCGAATTTCAGCACCTGAACAAGAAAGCTTGTAAGAAGATTTTCAAGACTTTTCGCTGAACGGCACAAACATAACTGACACGTTCCCTGTCACAGTTCTTAGCCCTTAATTTACAAGTGTTACAGAACAAATTGTTTAAAACTACCCTTTTATAAAATAGCTGTAAAGCAAATAGTTTTTAATAGCTAGCTTATACTCGATAAAAAGTTAGGTAGGGAATCGAAAAATAGCTGCAATGAAGCATAAAATCAAGCTGCTCTCACCCTCTGCTAAGTAGATAAAGGTTAAATTAGAGATGATTTTTTATGGGAGAACGTCACAAAACCCATCCAAAATAATAGAATGCTTCTACTTCATTCTCTCGTTAAATAATATTTGCTTCTTTTTCAATCAGGGACTATAATATGACAACACTTTTTAACTTGCTAAATAAAACTGAAAAGTTTGTCTTACTCCTAGAAGATCCAAGAGAAACTCCTTGGTTTGCACCATCTCCAAGAGTTATTATATGAAACCAGCCGTCCATGAATGTCACAGACACATCCTCGTGTTTACCGAGGCAGTACAACCTGATGGCGTCATTCTTTTCGATCAAGTGCGGGCTCATGTATTCGATCTTTTCCTCCAGAGTCTCCGGGTGTATGCTGCGTTTGAGAGGTACCCACTGCCTCCCGACATTGATGTACAATCGAGTATCGTCATTCGACTCGTGGTATTGAAGTCGAGATTGGATGGACACCATGTACCAACCTGCAAAATATGAATCTGTGATTGTTTCAGCTTGATTCGCTTTCTTGATACTGATTGAGAATGATTATCTCATTTATGTAATAGTTTGCTTTCTATCCAGCGTTTAATTGAATTGGATTAGGTAATACAAATTTACCACTAATGCTTTCGCTTAAAAACTGCTTTCACGATGTTTATCTTTTAATAAAGTCCTCAAGTTCTTCCTTCCTTCAATGCTAGAGGCGCTTTTCCCCAATCGGGGCTTATCGGCGACGTGCTGGGGGGTGAATCCGAGTCGCCCGATTTAGGAGTGAAAGGCAGGGCAAACGTGCCTTCAGGTAAGAACTTTACGACCCTATAACTTGTGAACTTGAAAACACAGGAACATATTTACATTACAGTAAAGTTGGTTGCAAGTTATGAAGAGGTTTCAGTAGTTGGCTGAATTAGATTGTATATGGTCATGTGCTGTCAGTGTGATATGTCATTGTCAGATACGTCAGTGTGCTAGGAGCCAGGCTTTGTCGCATTCGGACTAAAACTCCTTCGAAATGCTTTGATGCTGCCTTCCTTTTATTTCCCGCTCTAATCTGTTTTGACACTTTTAACGTGGTCGCATGCACATACCCCCTCTTAGCTCTTTCAAACCGCTCGCAGACTTGCTTCAACCTGTCCATACTGCACATAGTACGCCTGTCCTTGCCCCTCTCTCAATGCAAGTATCTCCTTCGATCTATCTCTCCCTATGCGTACTTACCTCGTTCTTCGCATGACTTCTGCACAACGCATGATGACAACAGGGTGTAACATGACGAGCAAGATATTAGAGCGAGTTACTAAGAGATAGAAGCCGACCTGGTACTTGAATATGCACGGTTCCTGTCTCTTGACTGTACTCTACGCCGGTGGAAAAGCAGCTTGAGCACCACGTGTCAAAGCCTAAACGTCATAAGTAGGGCACCCTTATCAAGAAATTAAAAAGAAAATGTAACGAATCGAGTATATTTATAAAGTAATTTAAATATAATTACCTTTTCAAATGAAAGTATGTATCGAAAACAGTAAAAAATCATAATATATAAAAAAATTGAAAACTCGCAAGTAAATATTTTATTATTAGACCTTCATATGACCAACGTTACATTTAAGCTGCAAAAGTTCGATGGCTAGGAAACTATAAGATTTAAAAAGAAATTCGTGATATGATAGATGAAAGAGAGAAGGGATGCTGACGATGAATGCTCGTACTTAAATGCTGGAGGAGGAATGCTAAAAGATTAAGGAAAGCGAATGCAAAAAAATCAATATAGGAATATCAATGTAGAAAGCTAAATGTAGAAAGACGCACGAGAATGAGAGGGATGCAAAGATGAACATACGAGGATGAATGCAGTAAGATGAATGTAGAAAGATGAGTGTAGAAAAATGAACAAACGAGGATGAATGTAGGAAGGTGAACGTAGGAAGATGAATTTAAGGAGATGAATGTAGAAAGATTAATATAGAAAGTGGAACATACGAGCATGAATGTAGGGAGATGCACATACGAGGATAAATATAGCGCGATAAATGTAAGAAAGCTGGAATACGATGTGGAAAGATAAACATAGGAAGACGAATGAGGAAGATGAATATAGCAAGATGCAAATAGGAAGAAGAATGTAGGCAAGAGTTGCTAACCTGTTAGAGGTAAGCTCAATAAGCCAGATGTTGTTAAGTGCGCCATTTCTCTACCGATTCGCGCCACCATGCTTGCGCGATCTTTTATTGGCTGCAAAACAGCAACAGAGAACATGCCAATCTCCATTTCGAATTGCGAAGAGCTGTTAATCCAAACATCCAACAGGTCGTTCGGGTTAATGAGAACCACAGCAGTGCACTGAAGAGTGAATCTGCGCATAGCTTGCTGTCGCTGGATGACAGAGGTTGACATGCGAGAGGTCATATCGTTCGACACAGGGAGACCTTGTCGTCTGAGCATTACTTCAGCCTGGTCAGTTCTTCCGCTCTCCGATGCAAGCCTGCCAGTCACAGAGATGCTGATTAATGCGAGAATAGCTTCCTCTGCCAGAACTTTGCCAGTCTGGTGTCTGAAGTTATAGGCTTCGTTCTGGGCAGGGAAGGCTGTTCCTCGGAACGTCTGTTCGGATGCAAACCAGTCACTGATAATGCTTTCTTTAGCCAGATTGTAGCGCTTGACGACGAGAAAATCCGGGGGTTTCCTTTCGTTCGATGCAGAAATCAGAACAACTGAGAAGTAGCTTGATTGCGTAACAACCCAGGACTCATTTAAAGAGTTACTTGCTTGAATATATACTCGATAACCGCGGAAAAGTTTTACAGAAACCGATATCGATGCACTAACTTGCCTTTCCAGGGCATCGACAACGCGGCGGATGGTTTTCAGACGATTGACCGAAGCCTCCTCAATGACGATGGACACTTCAAACTCTCCAAAAGAGATCGAGCTAGACTCGGGGACAAGTATAATAGCTGCAGATATGTAATAAGTGCCTTCCACGGCTGCCTGGAATATGCCATGTGACGAGTGAAACCCTGCGGTTGCGTTGAAAGTTTTCTTTCGAGCACTCTCTCCCCAATGTCCCAACCTATGCAGCCTCTCGTTGGGAAACAGCCGCTGTGGGAGGAGCTTTACTAAGGAGAAGCCTTCTATGAGAGCTGCTTTACTTACCAACCACAGTCCAATACTAGATGATAGCGAGGGTAAGCAATTTGATGTATCCATGCACTTGAATCGTATTATTATGGCTGTGTTTTTTTCCAGATAGCGCACAGTCGGTATGGAAAGAGTGCTTGCAGTATCTGTAAATCCTGTAGCAACTTCGGAGTAAGTGTTGTTTGCGCTTGAAGCCACGATTTGAACTTGGACCAGGGAGTACTTAGGGGCAATTACGGAAATAAACACTGAGATATGGTACACGCCTGACACTATTGCCCTCAGCAAATCTTGTGATTCTCTCTTCACATACATACTGTCGTAATGAGCATGTTGAAAAGAAATGTTCGAAAAACGATCTTGAGGAATGCCGCCATTGTGATACAACCCGATGGAAACGTGCGGATTCTCGAAACGAACAGGATAAATGAAGATCTCGCCGCCAGTGTGAATTGTGACGGTCCCTCCAAGAGCTCGGATGAAACATGCTACATACTGCCCCTTCTTGAGCTTAACCACTCCGCTAATGTGGACTTCGTTGCTTAACTCCGGGGAGGCCTGCAAGCCATAGCTTAAAGCCACGTCATCATGCACGGCTCCTGCTGAAGATGCGCCCAAGAATAAGGTCATATGGTTCGATACGCGAAAGCATAGGCGGAGAAGCAGAAAGTAGTAGCCGCTCTCCGTTATCTGAAATTTGCCTGCAAGGTCGAGGCGGTTATTCCTATCTGATCTGTCCCAATTTTGAATTTCTTTCCATTCCCGAACATTAAATCTTGCTAGCGATTCGTTCAAGGAGCGGGAGTGCGAGGACGCTGTTAGGAAAGTTGAACCCTTAGCTAAAAGAATCGCCGAGTATGAAGATTCCCCAGATAGAAAACCGTCCCTTGTCTGCGTGGACAATTTCAGTTCCAGTTTTGACTTCTTTCCAATTCGTACAATCCTAGCTGTATGTAAAGTATGCCAATCCTTCGGTGTGGTGCCAACATCCAAGTCCGCCATGACAGTTTCTCTGCCGTCCACGTACAGATACGCGGAGAGCTTGCCTCGAAGATGGCCGAAAACGAAGTTGAGAGTAATCAAGTAATCTCCGTCGACAGCCGAGATGAAAGTGCCAGTGACTATAGAGAACCCATTAATCAGCTGTAATGGCTGCGCCCAGGAAGACACATACACTGGATAAGTAGCATCACTGATCGGGGTGAATTTCGGGGCGGCTACAAACCCAACTAGATTTTTCGTGACAGCGATGAATTGGATTGTAATAGATGAGTGTTTCTGAACGACCCAGCTGTTACTCGCTGTCTGTGCGAACACGCAGAACTGTTCGCTCCTGCTGAAGGGCTGGACACTAACTAATGCTAAACTACTGACCCCTTCGAAGGCGTGTGCTTTACTGACCGCTCTGGTTTTCCAACTTAATCCGTGCCTCGACGCTATCTTCACGAAGACGTTCCCTGCTTGAGCTGTGGAAATCATAATGTTCACGGAAACGAAATAGTAACCAGATTGAGGCACCACAAATTCAGATAGATTTCTATCAACTATAAAATCAGACATGAAAAGTCCGGTAGCAGAACTGTCTTTCCATCCATGAAGTGCTGTCCACGCAAAAGGTAACTGATTCGATATGGATTCTTCTAAGCGAAGTAGACATCCTACTTCTGGGTAGGAAAAGCCTGAGAATGAGTGAGAAGATCTAAACATCATCGCTAATAACCATAATGCAAATAATGAAACATCGCCAAGAATGCAGTCTTTCTGGAAAAACAATGGCGCTCATCAATGTGCCACATATTATACGGGCGAATTTTATACGGGCGAATATTTTAATGCCTGACATTTCCTACCTTTCCAGAAGCATGACGTCAGCAGTGCCACATGTATAAGAAACTGGAAGCTCTCACCCATGTCGGTTTTTAATTCTAAATAAAAGCAAAGATGTGAGAACGCAACACGACGAGCCTTGCAAGAGCCTACCCCGAGAGTAAGCGAATATTTTAGCTGCGATTTCAAGCAGCTAGCAAGCAGCAATCATTTCTTACCTGCGACAACCAAGGTACGGCTACATTGCGCCCAAACGTTTTACGCAACTCGCGTTTGACCAGGCGGTCTTGGTAAATAGCTTAGTTAGTGTACTAATCAAATGGCTAGTCTTACGTACGTTTCGTCCCGTCAGAGACCTTTGGTTGGAGTCTTAGAGTCTTCGAGTGCACTAATGCTTCGTAAAAGAGACTGGTCTAACTAATCTTTCGCTGTTACTCACTTCTTGTTATAAGAATTAGCTGAATTGGATGAGTCGCTTGCAGTGGTTTTCCCCATCTATACTTCAATAGTGGTAGAGTTCTAACTGACGAGGCCTTTTGTGTCTACTTGGTGGTGCATAGTTGTACCTGGTTTCTTAAATGGTTGTATATTTCCACTCGGTTTATCTAAGTATTCCAGCATTTTCTAATAGCTTAAGCAGCGATTCTTCAACTCATAAAACATGGATGAATGGCGGCCATCGAGGAAACTGCGTAACTGCAATTTCAGAAAACTGAAGGATGCGTCCATCAAAATCTTAAGATACACACATCAATTCCTTTCTCTCGATGACTGCTTTCATTTGCGTCGAAAAATCTCAATTTGCAAGGCTTCCTAGTGCAAAAAATTTCTCGTTCCGTGTACATCGTTCCCTCATAACCCTCAGGACAGGCGGACCTTGTCGCAGCATCCAGGTTTGATTTATGAAGATTTAGACAATCCGCTAGAAGGCTACCGTCAGATCTATAGCCGTTTGTCACTATTGCTAGCTGCGCTGCTGGCTAAATTTCCTTTTCGATTGGCGTTACCTTCTTTCTCTTTAGAATTATGTATTAACATTGACTTTAAACAAATTAACAAAGCATCCTGCCGTCTGGCAACCGCTTTTCGCAAACTCAATACCTTGAAAGATCATTGAAACTCCATCATGTAACTGATGTGCAAGTACACCGAAACTTTGGTAAACACTATTTAGGCGATAACTGTTTACTTCTAAGCAGTGGCCAGAATGTGCACTTGTCCTGCTGGAATGAACACCGACTCTTCTCAAAGCACTGCTATAAACTCTTGACATGAATTTCTCAAGGACGCAAGAAAAAAAAAAAAAACAATTCTTTATTGCTGATTTGCGTTTGCGATTATTTTTGTGATTGGTTTTGCAAGGTGAAGAGACCACGCTCGACAGGGAGAATGTTCACTGCTCAAACGATCAGGTGATTGCGTCACTGATTGTGAAGTCTTCCCGGGAAATGTTTTGGAACTGTCTCTTTGTGAATACGCTGGGGATTAGGGATGAACATCTTGTTCTGCTTGAATCAATACCAAGACCGAGCCTCAACTTATCCCCAATGAAGGAACTTCGTCGTATCCTAATCACCAGCGACATGTTCATGCTTTTTTCGATGCATCCCACAATCTATTACTCATGAGGGGATTGCTTATTACAATTGACAGGATTTTGAGTTAAACTCCATCGTACCGCCATACCGTAGCTTTTAGATTTGCATAATGCTAAAGTGTTTCCAGAGAAATCCGTGATGAGCTGATTCAATACAACCTACAGTCAATATAGAGTTTTATGCTTATATTTCAAAGTCCTTCTTTTATTCGTAGAAATGCTTAATATTCCGTTCTCAATATCCTATTGTTTGTGCAACGGTTGATCGCCTGAATATATGAAAAGAATCGCTAAAAAGTTTGTCCTCCGCGCGCTGTTATTGCGATGTCTAATTTCTGAGGCTCTCACTTTTTATTGCTAAGGTTAGGCTCTTTCAATTCTGCTGCAAAACGCTCGATTAAAGTTGAGTTCAAAACTATTATTCACAAGCTGAAGGCGCCGGATCTTTGCTACAGCGGCTGCTGTGGCACTCAATCATGAACCTGTTTTTACCGGTTTACACTTGTTTGTACAAATTTACGTCCAACTCCAGAATTCAGAAGTGACTCCTGCTCATAATTATGTCTGCTCCATCTTGAATGGATTCCTAAGCGTTCCTCTTCCTTACCCCGTGTGTTTTCTACCCTGCGGAGCAATTTGTGACCAACCTCGTATTAGATTATTGTGTGCCGCATGAGAGAGCATATCATTTGTTTCTTGTGGCCATGAACACCCCGCTATAAGTGACATCACTCTTATTCTCGCGCATACACCATATGATAATTTCGGCGCGCCGGCAGTTTATCGCCATCCCTCATTTCAGGCACCCTGAAGAGATTCACAACGGAAGCAAACGTTTTTAGAAAATTGGAAAAAGTTTTTGAAATTACTTGCTCAGATCTTCTTAAATGTACAAAAATCAACTTAAAGACTTTTGAACTTAGAAAATCTTAGAAAAATTGTCGAAGTCTAGCACCGAGCACCTTGCTTTTCATAAAGATGATCGCTGTGCAGAATAAATTGACATGCTGAATTTGATACTTACGCTATGTCAAAGAAAGACCCACATTTCCTTGCTGGCTAATATAAACATCTCGGGCAAATGTCCTGTCTAAAATAAAATCCAAACAAAAAGTAGCTGTTCTCCGGTTAGCTACTCAACTTTGAACCAATGCAAAGTGCTGATACTGGTTCACTCGCAAATCGACTTGCGATTTTTATAACCAGAAGTTTCTTTCGTTTAAGACATGTAGAGTCTTTACAACTGGTTTTCAAAATACAGCTTAAGATTTGCTTTATTTTGCCAATGCAAACAGCACGAACGTTTGAAATGGTGCAAATCTTGCTACGTGCCGAAATTGCAATGCTGATACGAGAACAAGCCGATTACAAAAGCTGCTTTGCATCTCGAATATCTGCACAAAAGAAAATTTTCAAGGAGTTTCATCATAATAGGAACATTCAAGATGAAGATGAGTGAATGCGGTTTCTACTTTGCAAGGAGCTGAAAACATTTTCAAATCGACTTACGGTTTTCTTACGCGCTTCAAACTGGAAGAATGCTTTCAAAGTCTCAATAATATTGCTCAAAACTTCTCACAGATCATGGTCGTAGGTTTTAAATGAGCATATTTGAGTTGTCGACGAAACTATGGATAACTTGATAACAATTTAAACAAAATATTTTGGGGTTCACGTTAACGGCAGCGATCTGCGTATAATGAAGGAGACTGAATCGCTTTTGAGATTAGTACATGATGACATTAGATGTTGGATCAACCCGCTACAACTCCACTGCAGCTGGCGTCTAACCTCTGTAGAACGACACATGCCTATGTAAGGATGGCGGGGTCTAGACAACATGCAGTAGGAGTTGGCATCCTGTCAAATTGCTGAAAAATAAAAGAGTTGCATCAAGTCATAGAATATAAACATTTTCGTGGAACCATGAAGTAACTGCTGGAATAAAAAAAAGGAGAATAATTCGATTTAAGCTTCGCCTGTTATTCTTGCAACATCACGGATAGACTCATTTCAAGTGATGGGGATTAATACTGCGCTGTTGTTGTTGATTCTGTTCAAGTTAAAGTGAAAAGACTACGTTTTAATCCAAGAATGAATTTTGCAAGAACGAGACAATTTCAACCATTAGAATTGCTCGCTCTGATCCTCTCTGGTAGAGTTGCGTTCAACTCGCGAATGCAAATTGGCCTTCCACCTAACCCGTAGTAAAAGGCAGACCAAGAAGAATTAAAATATTGGAAAATGCAGCCTGCTTGCATGTTTGGGTGGCAATATAGTGTGCACCTGTTAGACACCATCAGCTATCCTCATCAGTATCTGTGAACGCGTGGTTCGAGAGAAATACTTCATGTTTATTTTACTGATCAAGGCGTTATAGTAGATCGTACAGTTATAGTAGATCATACAGTTATAGTAGATCATACAGTTATAGTAGATCGTACAGATATAGTAGATCATACAGTTATAGTAGATCATACAGTGACGTACCCAGCGAGTTCTCTGAGCATCGACAGATTGGTTGCGTTATTTGCTCAAGACCATCTTCCTCCCTTCAATTCTACTTCAAGATCAGTTGATTGATTGTGCTAATAAGCACTCCTGAGCCCAGGCAAAGATTTTAAGTCTGGCTCTGGCAGCGTTCCCCTGTGAGTGCACAGGCAGTTTCCAATGCAGAAAATGCAAACCTTCGATTCCTGCTGTTATGCGGAATTTCTCGGTTCTCCATCGCTGCTGGAGTGAGATTGAGAATGCTTGACAAAAATTAGAAATAATAACTGTTCTCTGTGCCAGAGCAGGATAGAATCTAATCAAGACATTAAAAGAAAACTGTGTTTCCTTTTGCGCAGGTGGAAGATCCCCCTACCTATGTTCTTTGAAGCTGTTTGTATAGAGAATCTTTAGATTAACATTATGTCGAGACCAGTTTCAGCAATAAACGCAAGGAGCCGAATCAAGGTTTGGAGATCTTATCGCTCCATTAGGGAATCAATTGTTGTTAGCGAAGAAGAAGATTTTGAATTCGTTAGCAGTTGAGAAGTGTTCTGGAAAATCGAGCTCAATGGGAGATTAAATTCAACCTCGGACTAACCGATGAAACATTCTAAAACGCTTGGTCACACTTGCTGTTTCGTAAGATGCTTCAAAATAAGCCCCACTTAACTTGGTTAGCAAGAGATTAATTTCTAGACAAGCTTGCGCAAAATCAATATTTTCTAGTTGGACTCGGTAACCAAAAGAAATATGACACATTTAATTCACACTAAGGTTTCCTGACATTCACCAAGCAAAAAGCAGCCATCACAAACTTGTAATTGGAACGTTACACAAAGACCCGCTTCTACGCTAAGTGTGATCACATATCCTTACAATAACCTCAATACGAACGTTTATCTTTGCGTCATGAAGTTATTGGTACTTATAGCTTAGCTGCGCCACATCGCTAAAAAAGCGTCTATCTGATTTTCACTTGGGCTAACAACTTGAGGTAGACTCGCATTGAAAGTCTATAAGTCGTCATTTATTCATAAAGTCGTCATTCATCAAGTCGCAATCGTTTAACTTTCAGGATGCTTGCGCCTGATTTCAAAAACCTCACACGTTCAGGACCAACAGGCTGCAATGCGCCATTCTTAAAAGACATGTCGTAGCAGCTAGGTTTCAATGTTCGCCACTTGAACATTTTGTTGAACTTTAAAACTTTATCGGCAGTGTGGGTATGACACATTCGAGTTCTAAAGGGCTAGACTTCATCATTCATCGCTATTATAGTGGATGGAGATTGGACAAGAATTGAAGTAGGATCCGACTTTTTGCGGGAGTTTTTTTATCTTGTTCGCACGCTAGTTTGATTCTTACTGGAAGTCAGTGCATTCTCCAAGAAACGCTCGAGAAGTTATGATACTAGTTGCAACCTGTGAAGGACATATTGCACTCGAAAATGATTCCTCTGGAGAAAGCATATTGCAGGAGTTGACACTAAGATTGATGCGAACCTAGCTATACAACTGGCACTGGTTGAAGACAATTATAAAGACTGCTGCCTCGCTGTCTGTTCAGCCATCACACTGTGTCCTTGTTATGGATAGACAGGTCCTCTTTTTGAGCGAAAAATCTCTCTCGTTTATCTTTAGAATGGTGGGATAATGCTAGGAACCGTAACCAAAGAAACGCAATGCACTCTTGCTTATTCAATTCGTTAATAATTCACTCGCTGATCGTCCAAGCTATCGTCAAAGTTCGGCTAACATATTCTTGGAATGGATAACCTTACCACCACGAGACTAAACAAAGCGCCTTTTCTAACATCAAAGGACATGGGAACAATGCAATTCGTTTTATTAACACAAGGAAACACTACGCATGAATAATTGAGGAGTGGCAGCCAATAGTATAATGATCATGCAAGCACTCTGATTTCCAAACTGGTTAAAAACAATACCGATCATACCCTTCAAGTTCATTTCCATGCGACAAGAAACTTCCGTTATCGCTTGATGACAGGTCTAAGTTTAAATCAGTGCTCGCTTGAATCGACTGACAGCGAATCCAAGTTTATTGTATTTGTCCGGAAGCAATCACCTGCTTCGTTACGTAAAGGAATTTCGATTTTATAGCTATATTTTAATTAGCTTGAATATGCTTCATGCACATGAAGTAGGAATGCTGCCAGCACGGCATTAATGCGAGCTAACCCTCAAGAAAAAGATGGCGTAGTTGCACCTGCATTTCCGAAAGCTGCAAACACGCAACATCGGCTATGATAATTTCACGTCTTCAAGCTAAAGGATGATCAACTTGGTTTCCACGTGTCAAGTGAGATCTTATCGAGTATGCGCGATTGCATTTGCTTTCTCGTGGACACGACCAGCCATTCGTAGCTCTCACCATCCGCACAAATCATGATTTAAGAAGCAAATTCAAGATTATAGGTATCCTTTTCTGTATCTAGAGTCCGTGGCCAAGTGAGTAACATTTCAAGTCTGAACGTTTTGCGATCGGAAAGAAGCTCCGCTTTTGATAGCTTCCAAGTGATTCGGCGCCTTTTCAGAGACGCCTTCAAACTATGTATGGAATTGTTTTTTTTTTAACGCTGAGATCCATGAAACTTAACGAAGCGAAACAAGACAACATAGAGTCAAAGCGAGGGCCTTCCGTAAATCGCGCGAAAAAAATCGCAAGTTTACAAAGTTTAAGCCAGAACTTGCAAGCGCGAGTATATTGAAAATAATCATTAGACCTGTGTTATATATACCAGTGTGATTTTATCGTCATATTCCACTGCGAAGCTACTGGTTGACACTTCCATTGTGGCTTACAATAACCGTTTGGAGTGCAGTATGCAGCCAGACAAGATTTTGATTTTGAATATTTTTACTTTGATTGGTTTGGAATCTTGATTTCGATAAGGCGTGTTTGCACAGTATATGACGAAAGCACGAAGCAAAACACAAAGTTTACCTGGATAGCCAGCTCATTCTTGGGAAATAAATTGTTCGGCTTTCATTGTCGTATGATGAAGACACCTTGATGTCTGAGGAAGACTATATGGTTGTTCCAAACATGATCACAGTCGCATTTAGTACTTGCTAAGTGATAAGAGGAATAGCTGAACTGAAGAGGGAAATTTCTAGAGCACATTTGGAGCGCCTGTCAGAGTTTGTCGCGAACATCATAAACTTACGAGTTAAAATGTCTCTCTGCCTATCTCTCTTATTTTCGATCAATCAGTCAACTTTGGCAATGAAATATCACAACGCTTTTGAAGAGACAAATAGTAGAAGTCTTCTTAATTCCACTGGTCGTGTAGCAACGTGAAAAGAGTAGGCATTACGGAAGGCAGCTCCGTAGCTTAGCTTTGACAGGTGCCTTCTTCACACTAAATGACGACCGACTGTTGCTGTTGGGCTCATTCACTTTAAGACAGCTGATGGAGGACGGCATATGTACAACTTCAATAACTAAGCCCTGCAAAGCAGTCCCATGGCGGCTCTAAACTAGTGGCTTCCATTTTAAGCATAAGAACAAACTGCTTCTACGTTTACAAGGGCTGCGGTAAAGGGCGTTCAATCCCATCCACCTACGCTTCTCGCTGCTTTAGACGTGCAGGCGCCAGGGAAAGCCACTCGAGCAAGAGATTTGAGGAGCACAGACATTTCAAAATGGCGACAGCGGTAGTTAAGCACACGATCAAATGGAACAGAGCTGCCATTTTGAACACGATTACGTGCCTTATGGACGTAGAAAGTATTTAGAACTATCGATCAAGGAAACCCTGACCATCAAGAAAAGCAGGGATTTATGATGTTTGAGTTGTTGTCTGCATAATGATCATGCACTGAAACGTATGCCGTACGTTTTTAGCGCTTCTCCTCGCTAGTTAGAAAGCGCGATGGATAAATAAATAGCTAATAGATCGATCGCTAGTTACATAGGCACATACATAGATAGATAGTTAGACAGACAGATCGATAGATATATAGACAGGCAGATAGATCGAGATATAGATAGATAGATAGATAGACACATAGATAGAGAGATAGGTAGATAGACAGACAGAAATGCATATATGTATGTATATATATATGTGTATATATATATATATATATATATATATATATATATATATATATATATATATATATATATATATATGAGAGAGAGACAGACAGATACATAGAAAGACCGATAGATAGATAGATAGATAGATAGATAGATAGATAGATAGATAGATAGTTAGATAGATAATAAACAGATAGATAGATAGACACATAGATCGATAGACAGATAAATTAACAGATAGATATATAGATACATAGAGAGACAGAGACACATTCAGGTGAAGGGAGATGACCAAAGATATCACTTGCGGTGATTTACATTTAAAAGGTTGCTAGAGCTGTAAGGCTTCAAGACGCAACAAGCAATGGAGTGCGAACGAAAAAGATGTCCGCCAAGCGGACCGCGCCAAGCGGACTGCTCCAAGTCGTCGCAAACAAGCGGACTGCTCCAAGTCGTCGCAAACAAGCGGACTGCTCCAAGTCGTCGCAAACAAGGGGAACGCCGAGTCGACACAACAAACGCAAATCCGTTCTATGAGTTATGCCTCTTCGCAAACGCTCAGTAGCCCAAGGCGGAGAAAATTTGAATACAATCTTTAAAAAAAGAACTACGCACGTATCTACGAAATATCATAGTCCAGTCTCAGACCTACACTAGTGTTAGATGATACAAGGCAGAGAGCAACCAGCAGAGCAGAACACTAGCCTTTTTCCAAAATGAAAGACCTGCACAAGACAAATAGGACGCAGACAAAGAGAGTTTGTAAAGAGAAAAATTCAGAAGATTATACGCAGAAAATTCTCAATCCTTCATATAGCTACAATTACGCAACACAGCACAAACGCGATGCTGTGCTTAGTTTGGCAACAAACATACATCACATTTACATGCGAAATGACAGAACCTAGACCAATAAAAAAAAAAGGAAAAATCAGTCCCGCAAACACTTGCAAACTATAAAACAGGAGCATGACCTAAACACGGAAATACATGCTTGCACTTTAATGAACTTGAGACGTCTAAAAACAACAACAATAATAATAATAATAATAATAATAATAATAATAATAATAATAATAATAATAATAATAATAATAATAA
>QQSS02060211.1:0-17902 GCA_003687565.2 Craspedacusta sowerbii
TCGCATTCATTTAATATTGAATTGCAATGATGGTGTTGCTTCGTATGTAACTTGCATTTGAGGAGAAAAATATATATATATGTTGTTGTTGTTGTTGATGTTGTTGTTGGATGCTAAACATACTAGATTCCCTGCAATTTTGCCAACTGAGGTTAATGGAAATATGGTTGCCCTGCCCACGACTATCCTCCCCCACTTTTAATGATAACATATCTTAAATTAGCAAATCTCTTGACGATTAAATACCAAGGAAGTCAAGTTCAGAGAAAAGATACCTTCTTATGTTAGCCAAGCCCAATTTTTAGAATACATAAGCACTTCTGAATTCATGCCTCATATCAATGACCTAAGCACTTATTGTGTTTGCGGATTACATAGCTATCAAAAAGTCCTGCTCAAATTGGGATCATCCGTTTTCTCTGGACCTACATCATACTTTGCGAAGCAGCTTCTTACATAGTGGGATTTTTGCGTTCTCTTATTGTTGCTAAATATATTTCCAGGTACAGGCTTCAGTCAGTACCAATTGAAGCATGCAGTTGCATGCAACCCCGCCCAATGTTTCTCTTCTAAAGCATTTGGAAATTTTTGAGTAGGCTATGCGTGAGCGTCTTTATGAATTCTTGGATCATTTGAACATCATCTTCTAAAACCACTACGTCGTCTTATTGAAGTTTGTCTATTAAAAAAATCAGTCGTTGTTGCTGGTCGTCAGTCCGACCCTTTCGATGTAAATGTTGGAGTAAAGCAGGTTTGCGTCCTGGCGCCCGTTATATTTAACTTTTTTCTAGTAGCTGTAACGATTGTATTTCGGAACAACTTGGAACTAAACGCAGGGATTTCCATCAATTATCGTCTGGATGGCAACCTCTTTAATATTCGCAGGCTTAAAGCTCAAACCAAAGTTTGTCGCGACAGGTTACTAGAAATTCAATACGCCGACGACGCAGCCAACACCGAAGACAGCCTCCAAAGTGCCCTTAATGCACTGGCGGACGATTGCAACCGCGCTGGCCTGAACATAAACACAAAGAAAATGGAAGTTCTATCGTGTGCTGTACGTCCAATGCCGGCTTTGCCTACCTCTTCAGTAACAGGTGTATCGCTGCCTGTCCGTTCGGAGTTCGTGTACCTTGGCAGCGCACTGTCCGACAGCTGTGATTTAAGCGCCGAGATACAAAAGGATAAGGGCAGCTTCCACTGCCTTTGGCCGTCTCTCACACAGGGTGTTTCTAAATCGCAGTCTCTCCATATCAACAAAGGTCGCCGTGTATAAAGCTGTCTGCATTTCCACCTTGGTGTACGGCTCTGAGACATGGACCCCATGCCGAGGTCACGTAAGGGTGCTTGAGTCATTTCATGCCAACTGTCTGCGAAGCATTTTAGGCATTCGCTGTTGGCACAAAATTCCCCTCACTGAGATCTGAAGTAAGGCCCAATCTTTCTCTTCTCAAGCATTGGCAAATTTTTGAGTAGGCTACGCATAAGCGTCTTTATGAATTCTTGGAACAATTGAACATCATCTTCTAAAAACCACTACGTCGTCTTACTGAAGTTTACCTAGTAAAAAAATAAGTCCAAGAATTGCGTTCTAATCAATTGAGTCATTTCCTTAGTGTGGTGACAACGCTTGTGACATCTACCCAATTCTTCAACAGGTTGCTGGTCCTGTCGTAACAGAGTATTGTGGAAAAAATAAGAAAAATAAGTGCTTGGCTACGAAACCTTCAACTATGAACTCACAAAGACCACAAGATAAGGAGCCGAACGCTGCATGTGCTACAAAAAGACCATTTTTCACTACCTCCTTAGCGATGACTTGAGATTGTAGCATCTGTTTTCAAGACATAGTTCTTGCGATAAAGCAGATGTTAATGGTAATACGAATGGTGTACCAGAAAGATCAATCTTAAAGCCTTTAATTGTTTTTTCTATTTGTCAATTATTTAAGTATTCGTTTCTCACGTAAACAACGCAGCGTTGTGCGAATGTTGCAATTTGTTCGGTATGTTTCAATCGAAATACCAACTGTACATGATAGCTGTGTGCAGCCCGGCTATGTTCTAATGCCGATGCAGATTATCACTAAATGCATGTAAGGCTGCTTGGCAACAAGCAGCGTAACGCCGAAAATGCAATCAAATCAGGATCATTGCATCAAAAGTTTAATTATTTTGTCCTTCTTTCTGAACTTTCAAAAACTCTCATGAGGTAGCGGTTTCCTGTATGTAATTGGAATTGCTATATATAAATTAGCATCGTGATACTGCAGCTTCTATCTTTCGCTTATAAATGTGATTTCGTTGCTATTCTATGGGGATAGCTTGCATGACGGAATTAGCGAAGATATTAAAACTGAGTTAGCAAGCGCTAAAATCTCACTTAAGTGACATTGATTTTTGAAATTATCTGATGAGCAGGAAAAGATTCGTTAATCCAATGGTAAGATTACAAAAAAGTATAAGATATCAAAATTTAAAAATATAATAAAACTATGGGATACTGAAGCCGTGTTGATTGTTGAAGACTTAGGACTTGCACTACTCATAACTTCTCTTAAATAATTGCTACGATTGTTAATAAAATAATAAAATAGATATCGATTTTTTTGAGATAACTTGTAATCGCTGGTGTACTCGGTTCATGATTGACTCCAACTTGAAGCAAGAACTACATATCTCATGGAGCGTTGTAAAAACTCACGGACTTGCATAGGGTCGTGAATTTTTCTTTGTGTTGTAGATTGGTTGATTCGCATTCACATCATAAATTAAATTCTAGTGATAAGAGAAAATTATAAGAAATTGTAGAAGTACTTATATAAACGTTCTAAGGAATTTACCTGAAACCTACATTTCGCAACCTGCATTTCGTCCTACAAATGTATTCTTGAAAGTTCATGCAACTAAATCTCGTTCATGTCTGGTGTGACTTACACGAAGAGTCCATATGTCCCACCGCGGGAGAAAATGGCTGGGTCGGCGGTCGAAGTTCGTATTCCTCGTCGAACTAAGTACGAAGAGAACTTAGTTATTAGGGGTTTATTCCTAAGCGATAGCCTTCGTGGAGAAAGTGAAAAGACGTTCAATGAGTATGGAGGGGGATTTTCGTACGAGACGACTTCACGACTAACCAAGAATCGAAGTATTTTATGGTAACTGCTTGTAGCTTAGTATTCTTATATTTCTGTTATTTACTTGGGATACTGGGGTGCAGTTCAATGTAGTTGAATTAAACTTTGAGAAATATAATATTTCATGTTGAATTACGTGTGGATATTTTTGCCATTGATAAATTATTTCCAATACATCCAAGTATTTTCCAAAAGAGCTAACATAAGAGCTGAAGTGAGTGAAGCCAAGATGTGTTGCGGGAAGATTCTCACTATGATTGGTAAAATGAGATGATATAATAGAAAATGACCTCTTTAGTGCCTGACATTTAGCTGCAAATGTTGTATGCTTGTTTCAATTACTGATTCTTAAGGCATTTGAATTCACAACATGCTTCACTACAGTGTAACACTTACTATAATGTATTGGTTGGAGTAAGCAAGCAGCACACATCATGCAGTCCTTATCTTGATTCAATATGGATTTTTCACAGGTTGTGAATACTAAATCCAGGTGAAAATTGTTAAGGAATATGTAACGTATCTGGTGCCCACATGACTAGGTCTCTTAGTAGTTTCTTGGAGGGTGCATCCTTAATCCAACAAGTAAGTAATATTATGATTGAGCAGTCTTGCAAAACACTATGATATAATATATGATATATTACTATGACAAATTGTTGCCCTTGGCGCAAAAGTTATTCAGCATTTTAGGTGCAAGCTGATGCATGCCACAGTGCAGCCCAGTTTCTCCTGCATGATACTCCTTTTTCTATGCATTGCATGTGCTCTTGCATGTGTAGGACCTAAATGTAATTACATTGGCAGTAATTATTTTAAAGGATCAGAATAAGGCTGCATGATCACTAATATTCAGAAGATGGGTTCAAAAACATTGATGACCAGTTCGCCTAAGTTTGATGTTATCTGTAAGCTTTGCCTAGGGGAAATTATGTGTATCAAATCAATAAACAAGGATATATATTTTTTAAAAAGTGTTTTTGCCTACCTTATGGTGTTATACTGATCGCTTAAATTAAGCAAAGCTTTCTAATGAAAATACCTCATCTTCAACTACTCTCATGGCTATAACATCTAAGTGAGAGTCTAGAGGAAGATGTTTGCATCAAAACTGATGTTGGGGATGTCAAACTTCTGTATAAGGCTTTTAACATGAATTGCTGAGTCACCCATGAGTGATATTCTATACATCTTTACCAGCAAAGAGCCGTAAACTGCGACAAGATGTGACTTTATGTTCACATACCTACAATCAGTCGGTTTCCAAGAGACACACTAGTTTCTGAATAATGCCTCTAAGAATATTTGATCTAGCCTGTGAGAGTGCATGTTTGAGAAAAATTTAATTATGCCTCTTCTGTATAGTCTCTTATGTGAAATTCTGTCAGAAGGGTGCAACAAGTGAAGATTTGAAACTGAGTATGCCTGATGCTAAGGATGGGACTATGACTTATTTGTCAAAGTTTCGGTTGCCAACTCACCAATTTTTTGTATAGCATTTATGTTAATTGTTCAATAACTCAAGTAATCTCAAATAATCTCTAATTTGTTCCTATGAAGCCTGTACTGACCTCCTTAGGAGTCATGTGACATTGACCTGCCTTGGATCTTTTATCTTTCTATCGTAAGCAGACCCCAAGCTGGGGCATAGCTCTCTGCATGAGGTGGCGCTATAAGTCTCTGTCCTTTGTTTGATGCCAGGAAGATTCAGATCCATCTTAACAGCCGTATGGGCTAAGTTCTTGATGGGTATCCTTTTCACCTTTTCCAGTCACGCAGATGTCTGTACATGGCAGTGCCAAGTGCTCATCTAGAGTCCATTTCTGTGTCTGTTTGCTCTTATAACCTCAAGCAACTGTGGGCAGCCTGTAGGATCTCGCACATGGTTGTTGGTCACTTGCTTGCTGCAATGACTTTGCAGGATGCGGGGCAGGCACGTATGGTCAAAAGCATCCACCTTGTCAGAAATAACTTTGTTCATTGTCCTAGTGTCAGCTTCATATGTCAATACTGGTAATGTATATGCACCGTAAAGTCTAATCTTTCTTGGTTCAGATATGCTAGAGTGCCAGATGTTGCGACCCAGCTGTATTATGCAGCCATATGTAATTGATAACTTTTGTGCCCTCCCGTAACTGGTCAATCCAAGGTCAAATCAAAAGACTTCACAATGTCTATTGTATGTCAGCAACCTGAACTTGTCAGTTTTTGGTATGTTTTTTAAGAAGTTAAATTTTCAGGGTTCCTGTATGTTTCTGCATGTTTGAATGGCTGAAGAAAATAATTGTATTGTTATTATTCTTTTAGGAGAGTGTGCAACAATACGATTTGCCTTCAAGAAGATAGTACAGACTTCAACCTGTTTGGAAATATTTTAAACATCACTTGTCAGGGACAGGTTTTTCTTCCCAAGGTTGTCATACAGGAATTAGCTGACCATGTTGTCATATACCTTGCAACTTGTCAGGCGGTATATCGAATGCAGTTCTTACATCCAAACAAGAACAGACATGTATGTAATGCTTCTGCTTCTTTCCCTGTTAATAATAATAAGATCCAAAAATTGTTGCTAGTCGTCCTGGTATTGGAATCCCATAAATATGATGGCCAATAAGAGTGAGCTGGCTTTTTTTGGTCTGTAAATCATTGTGTCAACTTTGACCTCCATCAGCATTTCTAATGACAATTTTTTATTCAAATGTGCTATTTATTTTGTGACTGCATTTACCAAAAGATCACCAGTGATATAAGCACTCTCCAGAAAAGTGTGCATTCCAAGAAATGCTGTTAAATATCGATTCAGTTTGGTGGCTATTTGAGTCATTCCTCTATTATTTTTAGTTTAAAAGTTTAAATGTAACTGTAGGCTTGTTGTATAAAAGCATATCCTATAACTAGGAAAATAGTACTTGTCTCTCATTGCAAGTATTAACTACTTAATGGAAGTTTGACTCTTTAAAGTTAAGGCTAGTAGGTTTCTGAATCATTTTTTAGTTGTATGTATCTTTCAAATATTGTTGGCTAACTGTCATTCAGGATTAGCTATCGTTCCCATTTCAAGTAATTAATGCTTTCAGATGCTGCGCAGGTGCCCGTTTTGAATGCAACCTTTGGCACAGTGTTGGTGCTTGATTCGTCACTAGTTTTCGATTGGGACCCTTTAATGGCTATAGCTAAAATGCTGCAATTATTCATATGTATTTTGATATGACTTTGAGTAAACTTGGTGACCTAGAATGAGCCATTTGATGTAGCTCGCAGATGCCTAACTCAAGGTAAAAGATTTTTTTGTAGCCTAGGCTTGTTGAAGTTTTACATATATCAGAATACTCTTCAATTTTCATGCACTGATTTAGTAATAATCATTCTCTGCTGTCTGGATTTTGGCTAGAATGTATTGTTTTAATTGTTTTCCGAATTTTCCTTTCAGACCTTATATATACCAAGTGGCTTCGATGTTTCACTCCCTTCAATCTTTAACAATGCTTCTATCAATGAAACTGTTGGACTCAAGAACAACTATGCAAAATTTCAGACATCTTGCACTACATTTGATGTGACTATTAGTGATAGTGATGTGGCATATTTTGCTCTTGCTTCTGTTGTGGGAAGCATAGTTCTTGTTAAGCTGCCTCCAGTTGAAAGCGAAGGTTTGTAGACTTCTAATGTTTAGAGTTTAAAATTGTATGTAATCTCTACAGACACAATTTTAATGCATGGAGTGGCACGTTTATTCTAAACTGTGACCTCTACTTGATACAACTTTTAAGATTTTATTAGTCTGATGTCTAATTTTTCAACTGCTGCAGCCTAAATTTGTTCTCAATGGTTGAGTTTAGTCGAATATTTTCCTGCTCTTTGAATGCTAAAATTTCCTTAGGACAAGAGATACTGTAATTTTACTTTTCTTGGTAATAAAAACTCGATTTTTTTAGTGAGTTAAACTTTAGTTCATTAAAATTAACTAAAATCTTCGTCTATGGAAGCAGCTTTCTTTTATGATATTTTAAGCATTATATTCCTCAGCCGTGTTGTTTTAAGCTTTAGTTCATTAAAATTAACTAAAATCTTCGTCTATGGAAGCAGCTTTCTTTTATGATATTTTAAGCATTACATTCGTCAGCCGTGTTGTTTTAAGCCCTTGATTTAATTTTCGAATCTTTCTATTCCATCAATCAAACCAACAATTCATCGAATGTACTTTATGGTTGGGCTTCTTGGATTTGTTCATGACTCTGAGCAGCATGTAAATAGGTGTTGACCTGAAGATGGTTCTAAGACCTGGCTTTCGAAATTTTTTTTGCAGTTTTTGAGAAAGGCATGCTGAATAGAAAAATTATTTTCCGTCAGTAGTTGCTGCTCTGCACTTGTCTTGGCGATTCGGGAAAGTTCGCCATTTTTAGAATCCATTTTTCGGTAAACATCTCGATCAACAGATTTACTTCGTGATTGTAACTGTTGAATCTGAACATCTCCCTATATATACATGTATATATATTTGTAGTACTAATAATATTAATACTGTTGCTAATAAAATTGTTTACGCTGTAACGATTAACTATGCTCATGGGGTCAAGTCTTCCAAAGTAGTTGCGTCATTTGACATTTCCCAAAGCCAGTATTGAGTACTTCTCAAACAAATAGACCTTTTGTTAGCATTGATGTCATATAAGGATGACCAGCAGTATGATATTACAGTACTAGGAGTATGCCGCTAGCCAGTTCGCGTTTGCCTTCTAGTCTGCAAAGTATATGTTTTAAGTGCTTTTTTTTGTGTGTCGTTGTTTTGTTTACAATTGATAGGGTGGGCTTTGTTTGAAATATGTAGCCAGACGTCTTGTAGGAGTTTGCATGAGTTTTAAGGAGAAAATTTTCTTGGAATTTATCCTGTGAAGATGACGCCTATAATTGAGCTTCGTGTTTACTCCAATTGTTAAAAAAAAATCATGAATGTACTTAACGAAGGCCTTCCAAGGATATGGGCTAACGAGCCGATGAGAAGCCTGTCTATGAAATCGATATAATGTGTGCTGCTTGAGGACTTGGGTAGTGTCATTCTTGCAAAAGTTTTCATGTTGGATTTGATGCATGTCATATTGAAAGTCAAGCTATCTGCTAAATACTGGATGGTCACGTGCTTGTTGTTTTTTTTTGTTCACTTTTTATTATGCTTATTTCTGTTCCTTTGCAGGGCTCCCAGAATGTTTAGAACTGAAACAATCTGGGGTTATGCAGAAACTTTGGGCTGGTGTCGGTTCTCTGCTAAGGTAAGACTTGCAATCCTAGCTGTCATCGTGTCGTTAAATCAGTATATTCGTAAAAGAAGGAGAAATTTTGTATTTCTTGAGCAGCAGATCCCTGGCGCTTAACCACTCCACTTGCGTTTCTGCTTCGAGTAGTATTCTTGCTCTCGTATTAGAAAGCACCAAATCTCAATTTTGAAGACCTTTCCGTTTCTGCAAGAAATCAACAAGGATTTGGTCGCACTGGTCGAATTAGAGTTTTTCGCCCAGAGGTAACAGTGCTTGCCAATGGAATGATTTTTTAATGGCCTATGGCGTGCTGCAACTTAGCTGTTATGTCATAACTACGTTGCAACTCACAATAAACATCAAAGGCTCAGCTTCATTTATGCTTTTTCGTGACGTGAGCTTCATTTTCCTGTATTTGCACATAGTTGACTGGCAAGCATATTGTTAGCCTTAGTTCAATAGCGCACAGGATCGCCATTTTCACGCTCGCTGTGCGCAGGTCCTTCGTAATTTTCCGCCGCGGTTCCCCTCTCTGTTGTCTCCTGTGCGGCAGTGGACAGATCATGGCATGTTTTGGTGGCCGCGTCTTAGGGAAGCGACGGGCCCGCGAAGCAAACTGGACGTGGAATGACCACTTAGCATCGCCATATTGTTTCCAACGAGGTAATCGCCTCGACACACGTTCTCGATGGGGTCGTGCCAGCAAGAGTAAGTGTTTTCGCTGGAGCTCCGTATCTTACTCGGATGGTATTGGGGGTTCTCGAAACTGATCCGGAGACAGACCTCCGCCTCCTCGCTTTCTGCCGCCATTATAACATTTTTGAGGCTACATTCTGTGCTTTCTAGCAACGCGGCATCGTCGACCGATTAGAAGATGGTAAACATTTGGAGTGGGAACTGACCATGGATAACATGATCTTGAGGTTCGATTACGTGCTTCATGGCGAAGTCGATGGGGAAATTGTATAAAAAGAGTGATAGGAATTATCGTTGTCGAACTGGAGATGTTGTACGTGGCGCGGAAACAGCTTCATACGATCCGGTGATATTCCCGAGATCCTGTCGGTGAATTTTATCAAAGGCCTTCCTAAAGTCGATGAAATTCAAGCAAAACTGTTGCTGATGCAGGCTTTGCTCGGCTATGTTGCGGAGGCTAAGTATTTGTTCACTGCATGAGCTACCGCCTGTGAATCACCTCTTACACGCTAGTCGATCGCGTGGGCGAGTCTTCCCTACAGGGCGATTCTGAAAGCTTTCCCTACTTCCAATAGCATAGTGACATCACGCCGATTCTTACCGTTTGACAGGTCGCTATTCTTCGGTATTAGGCCATGTGACTCGGAGTCAATCGCCAGGTACTGTGTCCTCCGTCCGACCCGCATGAGAAGTTAGATCCTCCAGTTTTGATTAGCTCATGTAGAATGCCGTCGATCCCCTAAGCTATGCAGTTTTGCAACGTGTGAGATTTTTTATAGGTGTTTTTGTTTAATATATCGGGCGCATGTCAATGCCAAGGTCTTCCCTTTGATAATTAGGCAGGCAACTAGGTGAGGGATGATTCGAAACTTCGCGTTAATGCTCAACCCACCCTTGGGTCCTGCCTATTCTTGCTCAATAATTTTGTCATGTGCTTGGCAGAAACCACCCGTTCGTTGAAAGGGTTAGGTCGCTCGCGATGCTGAATGATTCTCTGGTGTTGCTTCTGTCCATTGCTTCCTGCGCATCGAGTTTCTCTTGCTCGATCCATTCTCGCATGTCTGTTCGGCAGCTGCCCTTCACCCGGCGGCTCCTGCCATCTACATCGAGGTTTGCAATGGCCCGCCGTAGTTCTTCACGTCTGGGACTGTCACTCTGTTCTACCCCACGGCGTTCGTCGATGGGCATAGCCATTTCTTAGATTCCATAGCCCTTCTATGTCCACGTCATTTTCAGGCACCAAAAAACGATTTTGCAGTTTGATTTGGCTCCCATTATGCACTGCCGGATCTTTCAGTCTGATATTGCTTGAATTCTCACAGTAGCGGAGAAGCAATTTTTCAGATTTGGTTTACGTTACGTTTCACGTACCAATTCTGGTTAATTCGTTTGCTTCAAAGAATCTGATGAGCTTTGAGCGTTGAACTGGCAAGTGCTGACACCTTTGCTTCAACACCGTCAGGGGATGAGATTCATCTCTCTCTCTCTCTCTCCCCCTTTCCAATTTTTCTTTCATATGTTTGAGCTGATCGAGAATTTTTTGTCGTTTCTGTATCGGCATAAGCATTTTACGGCACCACGCTCAACCCGCATTTTTCCGCAGGTGGAGTTAAGTGTTCTGTAAATAACGGCATCTTTTTGGATGCCAGGTCATCTAGCAATGTGGGATGAAAGTAAAATAAAGTTGCTTAGTTTTACCTTAAATTAACTTCTCAATCCTACTATAGCGCATGTGACTTTGTTTTCTAATTTTTCGAAAATTATTAGTCCATATCTCTGCATTGTTAGTCTTGTTAGCATGTTTACTGATGCAATTCGTTTCTTGTTCTTCGTGTCCATAGAGTTAGGTTTGCTTGGTTGATGTTGAGAAACGTTTTTATTCTGGATCATTTTCGTTGTTAGAGGAGATTCTTCATTTGGTCTGCAAGTCGAGTCCCTGTTTCTGCAGAAGTTTGGAAATCAGATATACGTATTCACGGTGTGCAAGGACCTCAAACTTCGCTTGTGGTCATGCTCTGTAAGTGCTTCGGTTCGGCAATTCGTTTTTTTTTGTTGGTCGGCATTATAATTATTTGCGAGTTTTAATGAATTCAGTTCGCACAAAAATTCACCCTTTCGTTAGGGTGTCATGGCAGTGTAAGGTTCCGAAAGTGAACTTACTTTATAAAATGAAAGGTCATATGCTAGTGCTATGCTATGTCACTTGATGGTGCTTAGATGATGATATGGGTGTAACGTGGCAAGCTAAAAAAAGAGAATTAAACACTTAAAATAGAAGGAGCTTGACTTTTGACAGGACTTGTGCATATCCCTCGTTTGTAAGCGCTTCTGACGACCCTTAAATTGTATGTCGAACCGGGTAGTTTATTTTTCTTCTTTTGTTTGGACGGTGCGATGGAATCTAATCCTAGCTGCACTATATCCACCGAAGTCTCGGTAATGGTGAAGTCACTTTTGAAGTTATGAAGATGGATGCATAATTATTCTGCTCTGTAAGTTGTTACATTTTGATGTTAATTATTACTCTTTCAGTCGCTGGACTGCGTCCTGACTAAAGATTTAACTGGGCTAGTTCCTGACGACCTGAACAACCAGCACGGGTTAGGTACGTATGCTTGGATGGTCTTCTTGTCGGGATTTGGAATCAAGTTGCAGCTGCTAGTTAAGCGGATAAAAGTTTGAATACTTGATAATATAAGCGTTTGGGATATTGGATGCTAGGAAAGGCGGACTTTGGCTGATGAACGCTTTTTTTTATAAGTTGAATATTCAGTTGGTGGAATTTCTCGGCATGGAGTCTATCTTGAGGCATTGTGCGCCCTCTTGCAGTCTAGGATTTCCTTTCTGATGGAAGTATGTGAAGTTCTTGTGAAGTTTCTTGATAATATCTCATGCCGTGCTCTTTCGATTGCAGTGCAGTCACTGATGATGAAGTCTTCTGGTTCTGTCGGACAGGTCATATTTAGTATCCATATAAACCTTACTTATCAATCACAAGTAAGTAACTCTATTCTTTGTCATGCTTAGTAATTGATCGAAGCTAGTAAAAGAATTTCTTATTATTTCGAAACGGGTCTGACAGTTGTTAAAAAGAAGCTGTAGCATATTAATTGATTGATTTATTAATTAATCAATTAGTTAATTTATTTGTTTATTTATTTATATTTATTTAACTTCCTTACGTGCAGCTGCTAATTTTTTGTGCATTTGTTACGTTTATGCTATCATTTTTTTTTTAATTTTGTGTCTTATAACCATTCACTACCATAATCAATAATCATAACCTATTATATATGAAAATCACAGCCATGCTAAGAACTAAAATATGATTGCTTATAAAAATGAACAGTTTGAAAGGTTAGGTTTTGGAGTTAATTATTGTCCTGTCGTAAATCATGAGTTTTCCACTCTCTGGCTATTTGCTCTGTTTAATGCTTATATTTTAGTTGATGTCTTATATATAGTTGCATCAACCCTGATTTACCGTGCGTTTATTTACCGTTTAGTTTATTGTATTGGAGGCTTTCAAGGATGGCGCTCAAATAACTGTTCTCCACATTTCCAGTTTTTTTTCGGCGCTGGTGAGTTATTGGTTGTTGTGGTTGTGGTTCGTGTTGCTGTGGTTTTCGTTGTGGTTGTTGTGGTTGTTGTTGCTGTTTTTGTTGTTCTTGTTGTTGTTGTTGTTGTTAGTGGTGGTGGTGGTAGTGTTGGAGGTGTTGTTTAGGAAATCTTCCCTAGGGCAATATGATACAGGCAATGCTAGTTTAAAGAGGGGCTTTTAGTTTTTGCTAGGAGTCACAAGCGTTTGAACCGAAAGACCCTTGGTCTGGCCTAGATTGAGGGTGCTCCGGGTCTAGAAGGATCATGATTAGTTCGTTTGTTTAGTTTGATCTGGTTTGACGATTCCTCCATCGTCTATGCTTTTGTTGAATGCGCGTGTCTATCCATGCATGTAAGTGTGTGCATATGCATGTGTTTCCTGTATGCAGATATTAACTGGTGTCACTTCTGACTTCTAATCTAGAACTGTTTGCAAGACATGGCACTGACCTCGCAGTACCTATGGGCCTTGTGGTTGACATCTGAAGGGGAGACCCATTTAACATACGCGCCTGTTGAAGGGTGAGAGGCAATTTTGTTAGCTACCTTGCAGAATGGTCGAATCTTTGTATCGAATGGAGGGTAAACTTATTGAATGTTATGAGCTTCATGAAAGAACAACATTGTCGTCGCAGTCACGAGAAAATTACTTTGCTTAAACTCCGTAGGCAGACCTGAAAGTTATTACGAGATGAAAAACAGAAAAATCATTGTTTATAGCGTCATCCGTGTGTTTGACAATTCAGTTCGAATATGCCGGCGTTGTATGTGTGTTAACTTTCATAGTCGAAAGTTTAATAGTCGTATGATATGACTATTGATGGCCTGAGATTGAATTTATGAAAGATGAAGTGATGAGTGGCGAATAATCTACGGAAAACCGAGACTTAACAATGAATTCATCTTAAATTATAGAGGAAAAGATTATGAGCAAGGTTGGCACTCTGTCCACATGAGACAAAACGAGAAATCGGACATCTATATTCCGACGTACCAAGACCCAAAGGTTCGTTTTAGTATAACTTCGTATGGTATGACGTCTGTTGAGCACCTGATGCTGTGACTGACTTTTCATAATTGTGCTGTTTTATCAAAACTTCTTATGCATAGCGGTCGGTAAGGTCATTGAATTCCCAATAAAAAAGAAGTGGCCTTTTTAAAAATTTGCGTTATGGAAATATGGATTTAAGGTTTGCCTGCTATTAAGATTTCGCCCCAGTAGAAAATTAAGCTCTAATTTTTTGGCTACATTAATTCTTACATCTTTAAGATCGGCAATAAAGTGTCGCGTGCCTTACCTTTGTGATAATAGTAAAATGTGCGGAAAACAATCCGGTTGTGCAATGGGCTCAATAAATGTATTGACACCGACATCCTTACTTGTCCCGCTACTCTCTGCTCATCGAGTGTCTTTTTATTTTATTTTTAGGAAGTGTATTTAAGAAGATTATTTGCACCGCTCCGATTCTCCAAAGAAACCATCATAAAAGCCATGCAAGTACGGCCTTTGCACTTAAGTTAAGATCTTCTGCTGGGATAACTTTGCGAAATCTGCTGTTCTTTCTTGTTTATCTCTGTTAATTGTAATCTAGGTGCGCATGTATGAACATGATATGTGTATGATGTGCAGCCGTATATAGTATATGATATATTGCAGAAGAAATGCGGCCCACTTATTGATAACGGTGAAATTGGAGTAAGAGTGCACACTGTTAATTTTTATTTCGGAGCTGTCTTTCCCAGCTTTTGTCCATTCCTTGGAGTAGTTTACTGCCTCTTCCTTGCATGCAGGTCATTGTGAAATCGTCAGACTTGCCACAGGATCTTGTTCCAGATGACTCTGCTGACGTAATACAAGTCAAAGAAAGTCTATTGCAGATAATGGATCTAGAGGTATTGTATTGGATATGGTATATGCTGTGTTTGTCGTTGTAAGTACTTTGGGCATGCTGCAGGTTTGCTTTTAAAGTCAGCTTGCAGCTGCCTTCGTTGCAACCACTTTGAGCATCCTGCTAGTTTGTGTATGTTGGTGTCTTCCATGAAAAGACATGGAGTTTGTGAGCTTAATTTGAAACTTTGGCGTGCCTTCTTTCGATTTCAGAGTGTCAATCGCAGTTTTAGAAGGGGAAGGAGAACTTGCTTTCAAATTAGTACTGCTAATGAGAGTGATTAAATGTCACGCTTACGAAGCCAGCTAAAGAAAATTTTATTCTAAAGTTTGGTTCTGATATCTATATCGCTGGACATCACTGACAGTATTTGTCTTTATGCAATAGCATGGTATTGTAGATTGGGAGAAGCATGGTAACATGAATTTGCAATGCCTGGTGACTGTATAGATCATGTAAATATGCTGCTGTTTGATGCGATTGTATTGTCGTTGTATTTCGGTTGCATCTTGTAAAAAATTTCTCATCCTTTCCCGGTTCATATATTATTTTTTATGTGTTGCTTTTATTTTTTGTTTTGTAAAAACAAAAATAGCATGGTAGCGTAGGTTGGGAGAAGCATGGTAACATGAGTTTGCAATGCCTGGTGACTGTATAGATAATGTAAATATGCTGCTGTTTGATGCGATTGTATTGTCGTTGTATTTCGGTTGCATCTTGTAAAAAGGTTCCGGTTCATATTTTAGTTTTTATGTGTTTTTTTTGTTTTCTGTGATTTTTTATTTATTTATTAGTTTTTTTTTGCTTGGATGATTTAGCTTGCTTTAAAAAATTTAAGCGAGAATCCATTTAATTAGGATTTTATTTCACGATAGATGCTTCTTGATACTTCCTTCTGTTACCTGCGCTAGTGCAAGCAATGTGGAGAAGTCCCGTGAAAGGCTATATCTAACTTTCTTTTGCTGGTTAACCAGTACAAAGCTAGAGACGTTAGCACGCGAAGTCCCTGCACGTATAAATGCAAGACGTTAATTCAATAAGAATATGTAAATGCAAGTACAATGCATATATAAACATGCAGATATGCTTATACGTCTACGTAAATAAATGCAAGTCTAATGAATACGAAAAAAACTTTTGTTATTGAGTCTTTGTGATGTTGTATGTTGCGGTGTTAGGCAGCTCCTCACTGAACCGTGGTTTTAAGTGACTTATTGGACCGTTTGTCGCCATAGGTTCAGCAGAACGTGTCCACGGTGGAGATCGAGCATAGTCAATATTACCAAGTGCAGTTGCAATGCTGGGCTAAGTTTTACGGATTCTTACTTCAGTGTGATCAGGTATGGAACCTTTTTTAGTCTTGGAATGGCCACATGATTTAGAAATATGTAGAATTTCCTTCCTGTTCTGGTACTCTTGTTGACATGCTTACTTACTTCCGCCTGCCACATTACGTGCTTATTCGATTCATTTTCGTAGTTATTGGCTTTTAAAATTCCTTTGGCATAAGCTCTTGGTTACTTGATTCCTCGTGCATAATTGCTGACATAATTAGCTTCCCCTGCACCGGTTGGCGCATTCTGCGCAAGTGGTCGGCTTAACCCCGAGCAATATCGAGTGCGTGATAATCTTTGATGATTCGACGCCATGTTCTTCGCGGTCGACCGCGCTTCCGTTTTCCTCTGGGTGTTAGCCAAGATGGCTGCTTTTCAACGGTGGCGTCCTCAACGAAGTCGATGGCTCTGAAGCAAGAAGGAAGACGGAATATACTCCTGTGCAATCCGGTTTTAGTGACGAAAAAACAAATCGGTTTTGCCACTTCCAGTGCAGCCGCTGGATCTATGGAGGAGGTTAAGAATGACCCCGATCTATTGATACTCGAAAGAGAACTTACTCGAAAGCTTCTGTTGATGTTTCAGGCGTTCGTCCTTGATCTTAGGACGAAGGTTTCTTCTGTGCAAAGTCCGACCCACTTCAAACACAACTGGCTTTCTACTCCCGTAGTTTCCCGCCAACAGCTTTCGGCTGTCTTCGACGTAAGACGATGAGTACGTTTTTGGGTGTCCGAATGGATTGAAACTTCCTTATCCTGCTTATTCAGTTCCTCGGGTCGCCTGACTAGGTTGCTTCTCGACGATTCCTTATTGCCAGACTTCTTGCACTGTTGCCTGTTCCCTGATCTCCAGTATGCTTTTCTATCGTCCCTTTGCATAGTGTCTGCAATTCTGGGTTGGGTTGAAGTTCTATCCACGGCCATTTTGCTTTTTTGTCGAAAGCCGCTTAACATCTTTGCCTTCGACAGGAGCGTACTAGCCGTTCTTCTATTCTCGAAGGTCACGGCAGATTCTGTAAAGAGTCTTGGTGTCGTTTGGCATTTCGCTTCCGGTTCTTTTTGTCCAACCTGCTTTGTCTGTCTCCATAATATCTGTGCTTCACATGTTTGAGTCGTTGCTGTTCCCGATTCTTCTGTTTACGTTGGAGCTTGGTTGCAATTTCGCCGTTGGCTTATCGACAAAGTCTCACGTTTGTCCTCGGATTGATCCCTTCTGCAAGGGAGCGTACCTTGTCTTCGCCCAATTCTGGTTTCGGCACCATGTAGATTCGCTTCTTTATTTCTTTATGTCATTGCACTTAGCTAGAGGCGGAAGCAAGAGCTAAGGCTCGATCTGCATTTGCTCGGCAATGCAGTGTCCTCAATGATAAGATACGGTCGTTCAGTCCAGAGTTGTAACCAAATGACTCCTTGATTGTAAGTAATTGTGGGCGGATTTAATGCTCGCCCCTTCGTAAGCTAGCAGTAGCGATGAGCATTTCTGACGAAGGGAAAGTCAAAGTCGCTTAGCGTTGGTCCTTCGGAGATCTCCACATCTTTCGGTTGATTTTTTTTGGTGTTGGAAAAACTGGTTTGCCAATCAAGAAGCAGTTGGATAAACAGAAGGGCAATAGCTGGTCCTAGCAGTGTTACCTTTTCGCGCTCGCTAAGGATGCCTAAGTTCTAGCTGTGGAATTTGTCAAGGAATTTGGTTAGCGCAACGCTAAGGGAATTATATTAGAATTCCTCGAGCTTGGGCGCGCGACCTTTTTTGAATCGTCGTAATAAAATCTTCGCTACCGATTGGTTGCTTTAAGTTAGCATCTTTATTGCACGGGATAATTAAGATGTTTCTTTTGCAATAATTCCTTGTTCATTGTATGGAGATTCAAATTCTATTCTGCTAAATTGTGTTCTTATGTGAGCTGTGCAACATTCAGTGCTCCTACCTACCTACCTACCTACCTACCTACCTACCTACCTACCTACCTACCTACCTACCTACCTACCTACCTACCTA
>QQSS02060322.1:0-17901 GCA_003687565.2 Craspedacusta sowerbii
GGTAGGTAGGTAGGTAGGTAGGTAGGTAGGTAGGTAGGTAGGTAGGTAGGTAGGTAGGTAGGTAGGTTGGTAGGTAGATAGATAGATAGGTAGGTAGGTATGAAGTTAGGTAGGTAGGTAGGTAGGTAGGTGGGTAGGTTGCATGCGGACGCTGGGCGCAGTGATTAAGGTGGCTGGTTTGGGAATCTGGAGGTTGCTGGCTCAACCCCTGGTTGCGGCGACTCGCTTCGTAGGCTCACTTAGCCTTACATCTTTCGAGGTCATTAAACTTAAGTGAAGTTGTGCGGGTTCTTGGGTGCGTTGGCATTCCGCTTGACTCAACTGTCGGATTAGCTCGGCGTATGTCCCTCTCAAAGTAAACTATTGCCAGTTATATGGTAGGTTCGTGTGGTGCATTGCAAGCCACTTCAGATGTTAACCTAATTAGCATGCAAACTTAAGCTTGGCGGGATAGAATTAAGTCAGAATCTGCCTTTCTATATATTTATCCATCTATTCGTTAGTTGTATGTCTATCTATCGAGTATCTATGTAAAGTCTATGTTGAGTCTAGAATCTATGTATGATCTATGTTCAGTGTCTATGTAGAGTCTATTCAAAGTAAGTTAAGTGATAATAGCGATATTGCTTATGATATGCTACTAAGTGCCAATTGTTCTTGACAAGACCTTGTTACTTGGTCTACCTGTTTTCCACATTCGTCGATCCTGTTTGCTACTTTTCAGAATCTCCTTGTCTTCTTGTGCTGTCCTCTTCTTCCTGTGTTCCTATAAAGATCGAACGTTTCCTATACTAGTCAACTTAAGTACTTCTTAAAGTGACGTGTATCGTGTATTTGTAGGTGTAATGTGGATGTATTATTGTAATGAAGCCCAAGCCTAATCCCGAAGTTTTTGCTATAGGCATCTGTTCATTTTCTCTATCAGTGTTGTGAATTCAGTGTTCACTGTTAGAACGTTTTGTTCTTGTCATAGTTCTAAATAGCAACGCTTGTTTGTATCATCAGATCACTAGTAATGCTAATCTAATCCTATCTGTGACTTTCTTTGTAGATTTTTCGCTTATGGCATGTCTGGTAATAATATAGAATGAAGGTTAAACCACACGAAAGTTTGCGCGGCTGCCATGATGGTTATGTCACCTCCAAGACGCTCTTATTGCATAATCTCTTAAACGGAAGCTGGGTGCGAGTGCAGAACGTGGAGGAGCGTTTGCCATGGACCAGTTCAGAAACCCTTGTAGCTGACAACTTCAAGTTGGACGAGGCGTACAAGGATTGCTTCGTAGTTCGTTTGGCCGTAATAGATGGCGATAAATTAGACCTGCTTGGCTGCGAAGATGATGTGTTGCACGTGTCTCCCTTATCGGCTGTAAATATTTGGCTTCGTTCTGAAAAGCCTGTTGTTGAATGCAGCACTGCTAATGTAAAACTGCACGCGCTGCAGAGATTTTCCACTGACAACGTTAGGGACTTGGCATTGCAGGCGGACATTTCTCCGATCGCCTGTCCGGTACTTTGCAAGGACACCTTCGATGATGACGTTAAGGCGTTCTTTAAGTCGCCCGTACTGCTGTCTCCGAAAGAAATCTTTTCTATCCCAATCGGAGGACAGCCTTCGTATTGGGCTAGGGATATGTGGTTTCGATGCAACAGTTTGACGAAGAATGCCTCCGAGGTTCATGACTCAAACTCAGCATGGGTTTGCGCTTCGACCACCAATCTGTACTTATCTGGTCCGGTAAATGCTTTTTTGCCAGACTGTGTGTGCCTTGGTGCATCGAATCGGGGATTAATGCAGCTCATCAATAGCGAGGACTATCTTGCTGCTTTTAAAGCGCCGCTAGGAAAGCTTTTCGGATTCCTAAGTTTGCTGCTCAAAGGTGCGCCGTCCGCGCAAGTTTCGACGATTATCATAGGTGATCGCGGCGTAGGGAAGGGCTTGCTCGTAAGAAAGGCGTGTGCCGCGTTCGGTTTCCACTTGGTGGAAGAAAATGCGTATGAACTGATTGGCGAATCCCTGGCCGCGACTGAGCAGCGCTTAGAGAACATGTTCTCGCGTGCTCGGAGTAGCTCGCCGTGCGTTCTTCTCGTCAGAAATTCCGAGATGCTCGGCAAGGATAAGGAAGGTGTTCACGATGAGCCGCGACTGATCCAGTCGTTTGTCACCATGCTTGAGACTTTGGTCTCACCATACCCCGTCATGGTCATAGGCACCACCAGCGATCCTGGACAGTTCGCAGTGAAATTAGCGTCGGCATTCCTGTACAAGATTGAGCTTGCACCTCCGTCCGAAGCCGAACGCCAGCTTTTGCTTCAGGCCCTTTTCCGAGAAGCGTGTGTGAATGGCGACGTGTCTGTCCCGAGCCTCGCCAAGACGACTGCAGGTATGGTATTGGGCGACTTGATCGCCGTTGTTAAATACGCTATTGGTAAGGCACCCCCAGCTTCGACTACATTAGCAGGGAATGATAGAAGCAGGCACTTAATCACTAACTCGGCTCTAATCTCGTCGGTTGACTGCGTTCGGCGTACTAAGTCAAGCTCTGCGTCATCCGTGCACATTCCTTCAGTGACTTGGGATGACGTCGGAGGCCTTGCCCAAGCCAAGGCCGACATTGTCGATACGATTCAACTGCCTTTACTGCATCCGCATCTGTTTAAGTCAGGTCTTCGTCGATCTGGTCTTTTGTTTTACGGCCCTCCTGGATGTGGGAAGACTCTACTAGCAAAGGCTGTCGCTACGGAGTTTTCATTGAATTTCTTCAGTGTCAAAGGCCCAGAACTGATAAACATGTACGTCGGGCAGAGTGAGGAGAACATACGTGCGGTTTTCGCCAAAGCCAGGCACGTGGCTCCCTGTGTCGTCTTCTTCGACGAGCTCGACTCGATTGCCCCAAGTCGAGGTCGGAGCGGTGACGCAGGCGGGGTCATGGACCGCGTCGTGTCCCAGCTGCTCGCCGAACTGGACGGCATGCACGACAATACGAACGTGTTCGTGATTGGCGCTACCAATCGGCCCGACCTGCTCGACTCGGCCCTTCTTCGTCCGGGCCGTTTCGACAAGCTGATTTACGTAGGAGTTTCTGAGTCCCGCAACGAGCGCTTGAAACTGCTCCGGGCTGTGACCAGAAAGCTCGTGCTCGGCGATGATGTTTCACTTGATGTTGTCCTAGCCAGGTGCCCTGAGAACATGACAGGAGCGGACTTCTACGCTCTGGCTGCTGACGCAACAATGCAGTGCTTGCGTCGGCAAATTTCAAAGCACGAGGAAGAGAAGGTTTCTTTAGATTGTTGTGAGATTGTGGTAACACAACATGATTTTATGACGGCTGTGAAAAATCTCGTTCCGTCCATCAGCGTGGAAGAGCTCAATCGGTACAAAGAAATAAAAGCTGACCTGCTTGCGCAGAGAATGTGATTGGAAAATGTGACTGTATGTTCTCTGATTGTTGACAATTTCAATGCCCGACGTCTTATCTTTGTTTTTACTTTTTGTAAAATTGACAGAATATTTTAGCCAATGATGGAACTCGATCTTTTATGTGTGGTTGTGCTTCCCCCTCCAGGGACAAGACAGACATAAATAGCAGTGCCAGGTTGGTTTGCTTGCGAAATAGCGGTAGCTATGACTGCTCCAGCTAGATTTGTCAAAATCCAATGTATGTTCTTCGCCATCCCCTACGATGGACCATGTTGAAGCTCTTCCGAAGTAGGAACCATTCTGAATGCCGAAATGCTACTAGAATTTCTAGAAGAACTAGAGTTTAAGCAGAATCAAATTGAACAAATTGGAAATAAATTCCGACAGTTACTTGTTAAACGTAAACAAAATGGAACAAGTGGCAATTACTTCTAATCGGTTAACAATTCTTGCATAAGTTATCTAGGAGCTCAAGATAATCTGAATGGTAGATAATCTTTTGACGTTGTAGTCTGGATACTAGCAACCATGCGGGTCGCAGTAGCCATGGTCACATGGTGGTGTGCATTCTCAACGAATGCAATCAGAATGGCATGAAGGCACTCCATACTTTCAAAATGTGTTTTTGAAGATCCTAGTAATATATTCCTTACATAATACTATAGGATATCAAGCGCCCTCAACTGGCATTCATACCACGAGTAAGAGCCCAATGCGCAGATGAAATGCCACATCAAAGTACGATGTTTCTAACAAGCGCCTCCAACTGGGCTTCATACCATGAGTAACAAGAGGCTTAATAACTTGCGGCATAGCCCAGGTAGAGACCAGCTGTACAGGCCGTTGCGTTCTCATCGTTCGTATGTCAAATAGCGTCTGATATATAGAAAGCCTTCAAATTTTTTGCGTCTCTCAGTTGCTTCAAGCTTGTCCATCGCAACAAGGAGACTCCTATTTCTTCGTCGCCCTGCTTTTTTTTTTTTTGTTGCTATTTTAATGTTACCAAAATGGCTCATCAGAGTGCCTGGTAAGACCATAGAGCGCATCAACCGAACTAGACAAACGCAACCGCGCATAGACCTCTACTGGCCATGCCTGTTGATTACAGTAATACAGGAAAAGGCTGTTGAAGACAAGAAAGGGCTTAAACCCTACATGAAATAAGAAAAAGATGCCAGGAATAGAGCGAGTGGGAATTGCAAACTCCGAAATACGTGGCTGCGTCGATTCTTGCAAAGCCGAGGTTGGTAGGATGGCCCTGCTATTGCGACCACCGAGACATTCCCTTCTCCATAAAATTATAATCCTACATCAAAGATTATCATAGTGGCAGAAGAATGCAAACGCAAAGAGAGGTCGTCATGGAATTCATAGAGTTTCTATTCACATAAGCTGGTTTACGTACAGAGATTTTATAAATCCAAGTCACATCGCGCTCGATGTGTCTAACGATTTCGTGATCTTCCGATTACATAGAATGTGCATCTAACAAAAATTCAAGCATCTGAAATACCCACGCTGTTCAATACACGGAGCCGAAATGGCGAATCGACTGCCATGTAGCAAGTTATGTACAAACCTCTATGAACAAGTCTCTACGAACTCTGCTCTGTCATCTACGTGCTGTAAAATACGGTGATGAGCAATGGTTGCTTAACTACACAGCATACGACGACAGTGCGGAAAAATCGTCAAATCGCACAAAAACAAGAACCGACGAAAAACGAAGATCTACACTTTTCATAATCCACAATGTAAAGGCTAAATAAGTCTTCTCCGAATAAATAGAAAACGCGACTTATACAATCATGAAGGGGAAAATACGCCGATCATGAGCTCACGACTAAATGGAACCTGTGACTTTCGAAATAACAGACTCACGAAATAACAAATAGCTTCCATATTAGACGGGGAAAACTTTGACTTAAGCTTGATGTTCTTCAGAAGATCGAGTGAACTAACACATACTAGAGAATAGAAAGAGCATTTACAGTAACTTCAGTCGCATGAACTTTCATTTCAAGCAGATTTGAGCGAGTGTCACTCATCACGCAGCTAGGTGAACTTCGAGCAAATAAACAGCATCGGGACCTGGAAATCACACGACGACATAACACGACAGCGCCAAACGGGTTCAACCATGCAATTTCCACGCGTATAAAAAAACGCGATGCCTGCAAAAGAGCCCCCCACCACCACCACCACCACCAATTCACGCATCTACATTGTAAAATACTCAGAAGCCCAAGTGGAAGTTACGTCACAACTAGAGGTCGACCGAATTTCGGTTTCGGTTACTTCACCGAAAACGCGACTTTGGCGATGTTTCGGTTACGGCCATAAGTCAATTTACAGGTTCGGTATTTACTCGGTTACGACCGTGAATCGCCTACTCAACGAGTAGTTAATCGATCGGTAATGAGTAAATGCACAGCTTGTCTTGATGCATTTACATAGTTTATGAACAGGCATAAGTTTTAGTTTTGGTTGCGGTGGTAATTGAGTTACGGCGAAAGTTACGGTTACGGCCATGCAGTTTCGGTTAAAGTTTCGGTTACGGCCGTAACTGAAAAAGCAGATTCGGTCAACCTCTAATCACAAGAATTAGTATGCGCGGAGCATTTCACGGGCTGGTGTGAACCTGCCCACTGAAGTCTCAACACCTGGAGAGGAATATAAGTTCTCCGGTACACTGGGAAAGTTTGACAAAACCGCTGTATTATTTCGCAGCGGCGCTATGAACATAACAAAGATTGCGGATTCCACTGTTCGTCGACGACTTCTCTACGCACAATACGAAGAATAATAACAAAAACTACCTGCGATCTGAACAGCAAAAAGTCGGGACCCAACAGACGACTAATCTTCAAGCGTAAATTATATATCTATATCTGCTACTTGACCGTTTCTCTATAACCATGTAGTTCCAATTTCCAAGGAAAAAATTCATGAAATTGCACGGTCAAAAAAAATTCACTCGATTTCGAAATTGATCAATAAATTTTTAATTAAGCAACGATGCAAATTCCTCTGGTAAATTAATCAGGATAAAACTAGTCGCTTCGTTAAGACATAAATAAAGGATAAATATCGAATTGCACTTCAAAAGGTGGACGTGAGAAAACATCCACTAGAGCACCTTATGTTAAGCTCCCGACAAAGCAAGCGGGCAACCGACAGAACGGCAAAGTGACGGCGACACATCCAAACCTTGGCAACATGGTCACCGGCATGACCGACCACTCGTTCCTCACCTCGTCATACCACTCCGCGTCTCGACAGGTCTGCATATAGCTGTTCATGCCACCAATGACGACGATCCGACCAAAGTATGACACAACGGCATGTCCACCTCGGCCAAGATTCAACGGGGCACAAGATGTCCACGTGTCGTGCTTGGGATCATAACGCTCCACGGAGTTCATGGACCCTTTACTAAGGCTGACGCCACCACACACGTAAATAAAATCTAAATAATGATGACAAAGCACATTTTGAGGAGCAAACGCAAATAACGCATTGCTAATTAGAACTAAAGATCATACAGACATTAATACAAATGTACGCAGAGCGTTAACCCTATTAAACTGACCCACACAATCGCACCTGAAAGGACCGTTGCTGCAAAGTCACATCGTCCGACTAGCATCGACGAAAGGAACTCCCATCTGTTGCAATCTGGATCGTAGCTCTCAACGGATTGCAGCTCTCCAGTGCTGTCGTCGAAACCCCCAAAAGCGTAAAGCTTACTCTTGTATTCGACCAGAGCGAATCTTCGGCGCCTGGCCTTCATGCTACTCACTGCGTGCCACTGGTTGTTGCTCTCGTCAAAGCGCTCAACGTACCTAAAGGTAGACCATAGGTGTGAATTCTGCACGGTGGTCCCTAAGACATACATAAAGATAGAACATAGGTGTGAATTCTGCACGGTGGTCCCTAAGACATACATAAAGATAGAACATAGGTCTAAAGTCTGCACGGTTGTTCCTAAGACTAAATGGTGCCTAGGGCTCTGACTAGCAGCATGGCCTGCCTAAACAAAAGCCAAGTTTATCTACGACTTTCTTCTTCAATTGAATTTAAAATAGGACGCTGTCTAGACATAAGCCAAGTTTATGCACAACTTCCCGGAGCATCAAATCCATTCAAAAAAAAAAAAAAAAAGAAATGAACTTTTGACAAAAAAGCCATGCATTAATCAACACAAATAATAGGCACAATATGACCGCTTCAAACACACGTCATGAAAATAATCTTTGTTCAAACGAACGGCACGAGAAAATCTCCCTTGCTAAACATGCAAGACAGACATGTAAAAAAGCGTACCGACACGCCGGTTCACCATCACTAGATCCACCAGCAACAAAGACCACGTCATTGATGACAGCTGCCTCCACATCCCCTTGGCACTTCTTAAGGGATGCACACCGCTTCCAAACGCACGCGTTTTGATCGAAGCATTCCACTACCTTCAACTTGCCACCAAACCGCATGCCGCCGATCACATAGAGCTTGCCTCCCTGCGCTACCGCTGCAAAGGAAGTTCTGGGGCCGTTTAGACTGAAGCCATAGTCCCAGTCGCCCTTTTCATGATTAAAGAACTCGCAACTATGCATTTCCTTGAGAAACGACTGCTCCCCACCTAGCACGTACAGCCAAGATTGGTACTTACTACGCATTGGAAGCGGAGAAGCACAAAACGTCAAGGATACGTGGCGCTGCAGACTCGCCTGGGTCTCTTGGCTAGCCTGAATGATCAAAGGGTGTTCACAAATACGCTTCGCGAAAACAGGATGCACAAACGGCCATCTGATGAAGGGAATCAGCTCCGGCAAGAAATATATCCTTGCTTCTACATCAGCACCAACCCAGCTCACTATTAGCTCAAAAATTTCCACCTCAGAGTCTACATCAATGTCATCAGAAGAAATTAACTGTCTGAGGGTGTCCAAGCTCAGCACTCTGAAGCTATCCTGTCGCGATATCAGCTTCCAGTTTCGATTGAAGATCAACTGAGCGGCTGTACGCATGTCTTTACAATTGAACTGGTCAGCAAACTGAAACACTTCCAGACAGTTATGAAGATTCAGCTGATCAGTAATAAAGTCACAGCAAAGAGATTTCGCTGAATGGAATTGCAGCACATCTGCTGTCTCCAGCATAGTCTGCACGTTCATGTCGTCCAGAACAATTATGCCCGTGTATGCGTAGTGTATCAAAGAACGCAAAGCTTCAAAATCAACGTTCTTCAGGTTCACCTGCAAGAAATGCCACAAATAACACAATTAATGCGCACTTTGATCACAATTATGTTTAGAATAATATTATGCCCAGATTAAGAAGGTTTTTTTTAACAGATATCTGTCTAAAGCCACAACACGTTTTAAATCAAATCGTTCGGCATAGACTTTTCTGCAAACATTAAATAATAAGTTTGTACAAAAATAAAAGAGTAACCCCATCAACCAACACAGGAAGTTAATAGCAACCTATCGATAAACAATAACAAACTACAGCCTATTTTAGTATGAAACAAATAACAGCATATCAATAAAACAATAAGTAACCTATCGTCCTAGCAACCTATCATCAGATATGTAGACTAGAAAGCAATTAAAATGCACTCCACCTCAGCCTTATAGCTTTCACTTAAACCTCCGGTAAACATGGCGCGGAAGTACTGACTGCAAGCAGCAAGCACAACCCTGTGCACATGAATGTCCTGGTCGCCTGAGAGGAGCTTTACGTCGCACAGCGCGCCACACTGCTGAAGACTAAACAAGCTCAGACCAAGACTGTGTGGATGGTGCACGTCTTGAACCTCGCGGGTGGACACCGATATTGACTCTCTGAAGTTTGATGGCGAACCGGAAGCTGACAGGTCAGGCATTACAAAAACGGTTGCACCACCAAGATCTGAAGGAAATAAGTAAAACAAGTAGAAAACACTTTTTAAAAAGTATAACTTACATTAAATACCATAAATCGCTTATATAAATCAATTAAGTTCTACAAACCCCAGGAACACCAACAACATAAACACATATGGCCTGACCTTGTTTGCACATTTTTTTACTTCACACCTAATTGAATGCCATTTGCCCAAAACAAACAATGCAACATCCTCAACCATTCAATTTTGGCCAAGTATAAATGCATTTTCATGAAATCCTTTAGATGCATATCCTCAAGTCTAAGTTCATGAGCAATAAAACAAAGCATAACAAACACTGCCTGTCCATCTACGGTCCACAATAACGACAGTTTTAAAATCTTTAATTCTTCAGAGTGAGTGTTAATGTATAAGTAGAGTCCATCATAAACAGGACCAAGCTCTCTATCGCAGCAGTTAACACAAGCTGTTTTTAACAGCACATGATAAATAAACTTCTCTTATAAACTGCCCAAAAATTTGGGAAATCACAGCATGCAATCTAAAATATCTTCATGCTTTTAAATAATTGATGCTAGTGCTATCCAAAACGTTCTAGGTTTTCATCAGATGGTCGTTAATGCATGTAACATAAACAAACTATTATTACTCAAAAGTACATAAACACATTACACAGTGCACATGACAGCCCAGAGAAACGTTTCAAAAAACAAAAAAACAACAAAGGAATCAGCTTATTATTGATGGGAGAAATTTTTACATACCCAAAACAGTCATGCCGTGTGAAGTTAGTAAAACTGTACACATGTCACAAAAATGCTTTTTAACAAGTAGTCCTACAGACAGATTGATCTTAAACTTAATTGCTCTTAATCGATTAATCTTAAACAGATTGGTTGTTTTTAGTTCATAGCACATCACCAACAAGCATTTACTTGGCCACTTACAGTAAAACGGAGAACTAGGAGAAACTCATGCCGAAGACTGCATGGACTGACTAAAGCCGTGTTTCAAGATTTACTCAAACTAAAGCAGCTAAACCATTTAACTAAAATAGGCAAAATCTCTGAATGCACCACAGAAAAGCACAAATGCAACATATAATCATGTACCAATGTCATGTGAGAAACAATCCAGTGGCACTTGAAACAATGAATTCTAACCCTTTTACTACCACGTGTTTATGGTTCCGTGTGTGTGTAAGCCTGTACTTGCGATATGCATGTATATGTAGTATATTTCGGTTATCATAGAGCTCAGACAACTTTTTGTGAGTCCATTTATCAAGGATAAGAATGCATTTGCAATGCAACTTACTTTAACAGCTCATCTGTAACAAGGCCTTGCACAAGCTACCAGAGGATCAGTCCAGGTTAAATGCCATACCATGGTGGCACATGCTTGATAAACTACAGACACATTACCTTAATCAGTAATGAGCTCTCCTAAGTGCCCAGAGATGTCTATGTATGTTTAGATGCGACCAAAATTTCCATAGACATCACCACTTGTTGGAGAAAAATACTGCTGAAGATTAACCCAAAATCTACTTCATATAACTTAGTCTAAAAGTTGTTCTGTGACACTGTCATAGTAGCATTTTTGAAAAATACAGTAACAGCAGGCAAATATCACTTGGATATGCTGGCTGGTCAGCGGAGAGAACTAATGTGAAATAATTTGCTAGTAAGCACATGAACAAGCTTACCCTCCACCTCAGCCTCTCCCTTCCATGCACTATGGAGCAACTTAAAACTAACTAAAATTTTTACCTGGCGTTTTAACTTGGCACTTACACATCTAGATCTACACCTTTGGTTTATCTGCTTAGACTCCACATGCAAAGATTAAAGATTTTCCATGCAAACTTTATCCAATAAAATTCATAATTACAAAAAAATTTGGGGCAAAATATTATCAATGCTCTCCTCAAACCAGCTTTTCAAATACAGCACTTGGAAGAATGCCAATAGTATGAATTCTCTTGCTATAAGCGTCAAGTCATTCAGAAGTTGAAGATAAAGATTGTTTTATGTCACCTTTTGGATGACTGTCCTTCTTATTCATAAAATTTAAGTTATTATAATGAAATTTCCAAAGTATCGCACCTCAAGCTTTTTTTAATGAATTAGAATGGCATGATTGTGACTTCCTAAAATCAGAACAGAAAAACCGTCTAATACTTATGTAGGCTAGTAACCTTGGAGATCTGACACAAAGAATACCCTACTACTCAATTAAATGCACATGGAGAGTTACAGGCGCTGGTGTCAGCCTGTTCAGCTAAAGATAGCACACGAAAAATCAAACTTGAAAATTCAATTTGCTTCATACTCTTATACTCATACATTTGCATATTCGAGCGAAACTTCTTAAACTACGCAACAAACATAGCAAACAAATATCTCAACCTGTGAGAATCTACAGGACTACAAAACTCTACAACTTCACAAATTTAACTTGGAAAGCAACTTCCAATGAGCTGAAATATTGCAAAAGATAAGCAGCAAACTTATTTAAAATAAAATAAACATTAGAAACCAATAAGCCAACAATTGCTAGATCCTTTACTTTTTAACCTGAAATATCGAAAGACCAAAGAACGAACTCTGAGTCATAGACGCGGCGTGAACAAATTGCCAAAGATTCAATGCGAATCCAGGCTCAAAATTAAATTCTACTTAATTCTTTAGAAGGAAATGCACAAGCATGGAGTTGCAACATAGGCTAAAGCCGTATTATCACCCCTGCGACCCTGAAACGTAATCAAGCTCCTTCATATCAACAACGTCAATATACCAACTCGACTTCATTCATCCGTTCGCGGCACGGCTTCATCTGCAAGGGCAGAATTAATCAGTTGCAAATAGGGTAATGACGGATGTAATGTTTGGATTTTAATCTGTATCAAAATGCATGAAATGGGTCAAGTCGACAATTTATGTCTCTAAGACGACTCCGCATTGCAGAAACTCGTTTGCGCTTGTCCCATGCTATGACAAATGGTCTTTTGATTTCAATTGAACTGCATAGCCAAATACTTTGACAAGTTTTTTCATTGACTTTTAATTTATGTCACCATGCCATGGAATGCATAAACGATAAAACAAGATCATACTCAACGTTTTCACTTAGATAGAAGTTGACATTTTGGCTGAGGGTCTCGTAATTTATGAAAGGCTTGATTTAAATGAATTCGAAACTAAATGCATTTGCTGTGTATTTAGGCATATGTGCGTTAAGTATGTATTATGAACGCAGCAACATCTAACTAACGGGATTATATTCAATCCCGATGCTTAACCTGAAAATAAAACACTAGCTTGCGTTTGCGAAACATTGACCGTCTAGGGCATCAAGAAATTTAATGACGTAGTAGGACTAATGAAATCTGGTGTTTTGAATGTGGAACAGCCGTTGAGCTGAGCACAAAACCATCTAACATAACAACTGAACTGATATCAATGCTAGTAGACCATAATGCAGTACGTTCATGATGACGCGACATCATATCAAATTAGCAGCCCTATCATTAACAATTTTTATTAAAAGGAAAATAAATCGAAAGATGTGGATGAGGAAGAAAACCTTCCGCTTTGATATCTTAAGGCTGTCGTACAGTACTTAAACATTATCGAGACATGCTTCATGCTTCCACATAGTAATATTGGTCGCAGAGATATTTTTCCATTCCGCTTTTCAGCAGAAGGGAAGCAAATATCATAGCATCACCCTAATCCCCAGTTTTCGATGCGTTATCCGAATCGCGTCAACAAAGCTAGATATGGAGGCCTTGACCGTGCAATCCAGGCGGCTCGCTTGTGTTTACAAGGATGGCACTGAAATGAAGCAATGAAGTTGCTTTATCCGTATGGGTGATCGAGCCATCCCATGCTGCATGGTATTACAGCCATCTTTTACAAATCTTTGTCGGTACCTTTCAGACCATCTGTCTAAATTGGTAATTTTTCATGTAACCATAAGTTACGCCTAACGTCGACGACATTGGGCACATTAAAGTACACACTGTAATAAGAACTTTAGCTCTTGAAGTAACAGCTGTTCTATTAATGGAAAGGTACGTCTTGGCAGCATTCGGCAGCCAAAAAGCATGACCACTTCTATAGCCACATCCGTTTTTTTTTTTTATAGAAATGTCGTTCCTTCATTGTCGAAAATAGTGAAACGCTCTATGCAAAACGATCGGAGTTCGTGAGCAAGCCAATCTCATTCCCTGTCGGCGCCTGTGCGCAGCCGATACCGGTTCTATATCTTATTTTTAAATAAAAGGTCACCGTGAGAAAATTCTAAGCCAATCTGTGACGTATGACGAATTATCAAACTCTAGAAACAACGGTGTTAATGAATTCAACAGTCAAGCAACCCATAACTAAAGTACGTTAATGCAAGTCTTGATGTTAAAAATTTTTAGTCCTCTAGCCGATGAAGATAAATTTATAAATCTTATCGAATTTTTAACTTAAATGGTTTATAGCTATGAACACCGTGCACAATAGTGCGGTTTATACGAGAACATGAGCAGTCACAAGTCTATGATTCTACGCTTGTAACTTTGCAATATAGATTTAAAAGTGCTTTCCAGGAGTATTATTTCTTTCTGTTGATGCGATAGCAAAATACCAAATGCCAAACGTGATTTTGAGTACCATCTTAGACCAAATTCATTTCAAAGCAGACAACTGCAGAGATAATATTTTTCAATCTTCAACACGTTGATGCATTTGAAGCGAATGCCCTAACAACATACCGACGCAACTTCTTAAAATTACTGAAATTTCAAAACTTAGATATACTTTAAAGTAACTAGATTGCTTTTTCACATCCCCTTTCTTACTTAATTAACCAATCATTTTAGAAAATCTCCAGCACCTATAAAGATTAAAAAAGCTATTTCGGATCATAAGAGTTGGCTTTAGTGACACTTGAAGTAATATCGCTCGATTTCTCTACTCACCAACGCAATCAAAACATTCTAAAGACTGCGTTTGATAGCCAGTGCTCATAAAGCATTATTTGCAGCTTCGATTTCTTAATAGCATGCAACAAACCACGCTTTTGCGTTTGCTTATTTGAAAATATTAGAGAATGTTAAAGTCAACTTGGTGAAGGCATATTTATTTACATAAAAAATGCATTTGATAGGGGCCGTCAGAGCTAATCTGCTTAGTAGCAACGGCATCAGAGCAAAGTTAAATGATTGGATTCGCTCTTTCTTTTTACAAACCGTGACTAATTTTACAAAACATGACTAATTTTTTTCTTTGCAAGCTTATCGAATACTAACTAGATAAGCAAACAGAAGAGTTCTCCACTCTCAACATATGCGAGCCGTCAAATACGAGAGGTCAAGTACGGAATTCGATCAATTAGATCCTACGGCCCGAGCTTGGCTAAAGAGAACTATGATATGAGTATAGACCTCGAAATCGGTAAAACACAATTTAAAAGATACGTACGTGCCTTGCTGATACGTCAATGCTAAATGTTATTAAATGTGTCAGCGATTGAAAACTTGGCAAATGCCTGTAATCATTCCTGACTATACATCGAACCAGGATATTTTTTCACGTGCTTGACCCACATCACATCACGTCACACCAATCAACACGTTTTTATTGTTTATGAAGGATATTATACGCTTTTAGATAAGAAAAGGTAAGGTTTCTTTACGAAGTTCTTGGCAGGTAAAACTCTGAACTCCTCAATCCCGATTAACTGTGATACGAGATGCACCCTCTTTTATTCAAATATTTGTAATTGTTCGACTTCTTTTCTAGTTTGTCTTGTAATTATAGATAGATATATCGTGATTATCCCTAAAAGTGGATCCTAAAGCTCCAAACCTACCGTTCCTTAATATTTCTTTAAAGAAAAAAAAAAGACTTTGTGCTGCCATCCTAGTATACAACTTATTCATGTTGTTTGCTTGTAGAGGAATAAAGAAACTCATACTCTGAATTATCAGGTACGATAGTGATATCTTCTGTTTAGTATTTTGAAAGAATAATGATTTTTGGACATGATGGGAGCAATAGGCAGTGGCCTCAGTTTGCCTGGGCAAAGCTGTAATCAACAAGAGTGCTGTGAAAGCAACTCCGTGTAGTTAGATCACATGGATATCAAACTCCTCGGGAAGGCAAAGCTATGATGGTCATGATGCATGATGGTGTTCATCAGATCAGAATAATGATAGACTATACTTCCTTTAGCCCTCGTAATAAAGGACACCCTCATAACAAAAATGGACTTTTAACGCTCAAGTTTAACGCCAAACTGAATGACGTACGCGGAATGAGAATATCCCGTAAGTTACGTCATGGCAACAGGCAGCATTATATATATAGTAAGAAAGAAAGGGTGTGGTTCGTACGAGTAAAGTGGCTTTTAAAAGTGAGATCACGCGTTCCACAGGGTCACAAGAGCTGCGCCAATCTGAACATAAGCCACGATGTCGAAACTTAAGCGTGCGGCTTCGATTGCATCGGCAGATGTACTATTGTAATGCGTTAAAGCTATCGCCTTAATTATAATCATTATGATTTGGAGACTTCAGGTTTATCTTCTTACTATGAATTAGAGTTACTAACACCTTCACGTTCAAGCTTTTGACCAATGTACGCCTCAATATCACTTACTTTGTCTTTCAGTTGTTTGGGTCCATGACGCGCAATTTTGACTCGCAATTTTTATTTTGAGCTAATTTATTAACGTTCGTCTTTTTTAGCTGATATTGGTGCCAGTGTGCCAGTGTGCCAGTGTGCCAGTGTGCGTGTGTGTGTGTGTATGTGTGTGTGTGTGTGTGTGTGTGCGTGTGTGTGTGCGTGTGTGTGTGTGTGCGTGTGTGTGCGTGTGTAGCATTGCCTTACTTGGTCTCAGTTGCTGCCCCTTTTTGCGTTTGCCCTGCAGTCTTGTCTCTCGCCAAATGGCTATTTTGGATTTTGGTTGTTGAACGTAATCGTAGAACTGGGAAGTACTTATCACGGAGTATATCTGAAAGCATATGAGTAATTTGGAGTAAGTGTTACGATGATATCGTTTTAATGGTGTTATTGCAATTTGCACCACGCGAGGTTTATATTGGTAGTAGGCAGTACCTTTACTTTGTCCAGGTGTTGCATAACTTGATTATATCTTGATTTTGTTATGAAACGGGAAACATGTATATACAGAAGTGGAAGTTGAACGAACAGAAACGATCAGTCCAGGAGGTCTCCTTAGTCTACAAGGCAACACACTGCTTCACTCACAAACATCTTAGTGCCGTGACCTTTACGCACAACATTAGTCAATCTAGAGCTTAATTCACGCTTGCAATGACGGCTGAGTAGGTTCTAACGAAGCGAGAGTATCTTGGAGACCTTTGTCAGTACAAAAGGGACATTACACGACTGACTACTTTCCACTCGGGATGTGAGATATTGTGCACCAGAATATTCGCACGACATAGTCTGTGATCCAAATAACCCATGAAGCAACAGGATAACTTTTTAAAATCTTGAAATCTTGAAAAATGAATTGGTGCTTCAGTTTGTTAAAGTGCAAGATGCATAAACAACTGTTTCATTTTTTCCGTGATTGATTGCGGTCTGTTATTATTAACTTTTCGCTAAATCCTTGACACTTTGAGTAGGCCTAGGTTATACTCATCACCCTAAAACAAAGCTCGTTGATACAGCTAGTTTGGCGTGTTGTATCCAAGCGGGACGTTACTTGAAAAAAAGGACGATACACTACACCATGCCTCCTCTGACTCAATGTTTGAAACGAGCCTCACAGCACGAAACAAGGTGTTGCAAAGTTCTAGTGATTTTGCTTCGACTCCTGTGCATGTTTGTCACTACTAACTTACGTCCACAAGAAATAAATATATGCATAAATAATTACTCACAGATGTCCTCTACTCGCTCTCAATCCTATCCATACGTAGCCAAGGCAGAAAGTTTGTTCGCTAGCGTATTTCGAACATCAATTATTATTCAAAGACTTTCGCAAGTGAATCCCTTAATGCAATCCAACATGGCGTAAACACGGGGCTTGCAAAAATTTTCCGGGCAATAAAAAATCATTGTTAGCAATAACGTCGCGCGGCGCAGTTATCCACCTACTTACGCAATAGCATTGCTCGACGTATAGGATTACTTTCTTCCGCGAGAATTCGCCAACTAATAAAAGTGTAACCATACCAAATTGCAAGCAGCAACTCGGTACTATTCCGGTTAATAATATAATAGCTTTGAGGGCATGGTTCTCCGGCTTGATTGATTGGCTTGTTTGGGTGTTTTAGTCAGGATCCTTAGCATAGCTATACCTATGCTATATTCCACGTACTCACTCAGGCAATTATACAACGTGAGACGTAGCCCCCGCCACTTCAACCAGCGTAATGCAACCTGAAAAACAATAATCATGCCAGCCGACGAGTAGACACGCAGGAAGTCACCAATTTTTTGCCGTAACCAGTTTGGTGAATCTTGTCGCGAGTGATGCACTGGACGAACAGACTCCTCTGCTGTTTCATCAACTTATGTTTTTACCTGATATATGCTTACAAATTTGGCCCTTTTAT
>QQSS02060433.1:0-17899 GCA_003687565.2 Craspedacusta sowerbii
CACACACACACACACACACACACACACACACACACACACACACACACACACACACACACACACACAAACACACACACCCACACACACGAACACACACACACACGAACAAGCCGTTTACTACAAGGATGAACATAAATGGCTTTCTTCAAACCTTTTCTAAAGTCTGCCTGTGCTTTATGGTAGCCTGAAACCAAACAATGAGATTCTCAGCTCAAATACATGCTAGATGTTCATGTAAGCACCTAGCGTAATAAAGAGCCGCCCATGAGCAAAACAAAACGATAAACAACATGAGAATCTGACCTATACGGACTGTTACAAATGCCATCGACTCATTAAACTTCCCAGAAGACCCCGAAAAAAGAAGTTATATAAGTAATTAATTGCACAAAGGGTGCAAAAAAAAGGATGATCCCAGTGGCTAGATTTGACTGTTTTCTGGTTAAATCTCCTGCAAAATCGAAAAACGCATTACCCACTAGCTAATGATTCTACCTAATATATGGGTTTGCAAAGCAGTAGAGTAAGTAGAGAAGGTAGAGAAAGTCGAAACGAGATCATGAATAAGGCAAAACCAGGAGAAGAGCACAAACAACCAAAATCGCTAATATTCGCCATCAGTCACTATACTCAAAACAGCACAATCACACAGCACAACATGAAAACGCAAACAATATAACATATAGAATAAAGTAAAGTTAGAGCTATTAAAAATAAATCACAAAGCATATAAAATAAAAACTAAACGAAAGGTAAACAAAACAGAATGTCAAAACTAGTAAAGAAGGCTTCAGTCGTATGTACTCATAAGGTGCATTAGACTTACAGATAATGAATCTGTCGTGTTGGATCCAACATCAAACAAGTCATGAATCACATCCAACCTCTTCATGTACAACTTTAGAGCACTACAGAACAACATAAAAATTGTAGAAACGCCGGAAAATGATGCCTTTACGCTCTACAGGAACAAATAAAGCGATTACCAAACACAGAAAAATTAACATAAAAAACGAACACAAAATTTATCCGAGATGAAGACAGCGAGAATTTGATTGCTATGCTGAATTCATAAACGCAGACCCTTTAATTGCTTGATCTTACGACTATAAAATATTTGATCATGGCTAATCATGATGATACAAGATGAGCCATAAGCTCGGAAGTCAATGCTAAATACTAAAACGGCACCTTTGCAAATCAGCTGCCGCCAGCACCAGCATTTGCTGCAAGGCCACGGGTTTCGATGAACCGGTCTGAATTCGCTGGAAATCATGAGTAGCACCTTTACCAGCATATTCTTGAAGCAGATCGCATATCAGCTTATCAGATCTGAAACAAAGCGTTTACACACAAGCCTTATCATTTCGTGCTTAAAAAAAATAAAAAATAAATAAACCGTTACAGGCAACACTTGATTATAAGCAAACAGACCCAGTCCGAGCCAGCCCATAACGGCGGTAAACATAACCATGAAAAACAATTCATTTTAACTGCAGTTTGATTTTATTGATTATCAATAAATTACTTCGCATGTGACCAAAGCAAGACTAAGTCACCAAGAAAATCAATTCCTTTTAACTGCCAATCGGTTTTTATAGATTGCATAGAGCACCGCTCAATAACTTCGCATAGTACCATAATTCCATGAATATTAATAACTTATGAATATGAATCCACAACATTTGAATGGCATGTTTCCTAGCTTGAAATTGAATGATATACAGACCAAAAAGTCTCGTCACTTACTTAAGCCCTTTTAGAACAGCCAGCTGCTGCAGGAAAAACTGACTTAGCCAGTCCAATGAATCCTCATTATCTTCTTCATCGCTTAAATCTGCAAATTCAAACGTCACGGCTATAATTTTCCTCAAATAAATCTTTCAAGCACATAAGCCTCAGACACTACAAATCACTATGTGCCGCTTGTAATATCTTTATGGTTTAATCAATTACTCAAGGGACATAACTCTAGGGAAAATAAGATTGGATATACCTTGTGAATGAAAACCGCTTGTTCTCAAATTGATAAATTACTAAAATGCAACTACAAAATTAAGAAGACATGGCAAGGTCACACCATATGTATTGTCCTAAAGGGCTATAGGGGTCGAACTATACTATAGGAATCAATTGAAAAGACATTACAGAAGTAAAAAGCAAAAGCAGGTCAAACAGGCAATCTTAATAGATCCCTGGATAATGTATGACAAAAGGATAAAGCATATCACTTAGCCTATCACTTAGCATACCTGAGTCACTAGAGGCTTTCTTCACAGACTCACTTAAGGACTCTCTCTCAACAGGGCACTGCAAATGGATCTGCAAGCCTCGGTCTGGTACAGAGTAGTATGCGATCAGCTGGTCCACAGTATCAAAGTAATTATGCTGCACATCTGCAGCTGCCTAGAGACACATATAAACATGAACTTTTATCACTACCCGAAACACTATCCTACACCAAAACCTACATACCCAGGTGTTATAAAATACGCAGGAAGCCATGAAAACAATTTCAACGTTGCTAGCAAGTCTGAGTGAGATCTGATAGGTTGCAGAAATATAATGAAGAAGACTTTCGCATTGAACAAATTAAATTTTTAATCTTACTTACACCCAAGAAAACTTTGCCATCCCTAGCATGCCTTATCAAGTAATGGTGTGCATGCCCATCTTTACTAAAATACAGAAAATAAGATTCCAAACAATTATGGAAAGCTGTGCTCAGAGCAAGAGCAAAGCAGGCAGCAAGATCAAGCAAAATTATTCTTCAGATGCACGCTTAAATTAAATTTAGAATAGCACAACAAGTTTGCAGTTCAGATAAAGATCTTCACTTGCAATATCCTTTCTAGATCATCGACTGGTGCCAAAAACTTCCTGAATGCAATAACAAATTTGGACTTAAAATTACATACCATAATTAAAGTAGTGCAATAACTCTACTTCGTAAGATTTCTAATTACATGTACTTAAAATACAATCCATACCCACAACAAACAAGGAGCGCAGTTTGGTAATATCAAAAACAAAACCACCTTAACTTTGCCCACCTTAACTCTGCACATAAACCCTGAAATAGCTAGATCTGGAATGACAAAAAACTCTATATCATGAGTTTTAAGATCTAAAACTTCTTAATCATAAACATATTGAGACCTTAATCGAACATAAGTTATACGAGGTCTGCCTTTGGGAATCCAAATTGACACGTGAACCCGTACATGACGATATGGCCACGCCACGCAAACAAGTTCAGATGAATCTTAAGATGATGATTTTGCGAATTGTTGATTCATATTGGCTTGATGACATTAAATTTTTTATGCTGATCATTCTTTCATATAAATAATGGTTTCGAAGCAGTTACCTGAATTGCTTCATGGTTATTGCATCAATGAAGCAATGTCACTGATAAAGTGCCTATGTTTAAAAAAAAAGGCCCAGGCAAAAGTCTTGCGTGACATTGTTTTCCACGGAAAAGCTTTCTGTTTTTGTAAATCATTTTCGCATAGGATAATTTAATTAATCTGCAAAGAGTAGCTGTAATCAATGATGAATGCTATCTGTAAAGGATTGGAACTTGTGGCGATACGCATGGTCTTGTCGTAGCAGTGAAATCAGACTTTGGGAAATATGCTCAGAATGAAAAGAAACTAAGTAAAGAAATTACTGGTAGCCGATTGTCGCAAATTGATTTGCAAATGTCAGCATACTTCCCTTCCCATCATTCAGGAGTCACATCATTAATTTTTCCTATAAAATTCTAAACAAGGATTCCATTAAGTCCTCCATTACGAACTTGCAAGCTAGTCAACAAAACAGGCTCACTCTAAAATCAGTTAGTCTCGAATAAATCGATTTGCAAAGCTCTGCATGTCTTTGAAGCTAAAAAAAAATAAATAAATAAAACGAGAATGCCATGATTAGCCCTGAACAGATAATGCGGCAGTGGATTATTATGCAATTGCAGCAACTATTAAAAAAATTCAGGACCAAGCCTCAAGCAAAACATGTTGGAGCAGCGTGAGCACTGAGTACAAAACGTGTAGAAACTTGGGCGGACTTGTCTGCTCAGACTCGACCGTTCCGTTCGCTTTACCGTTAAGCTCGTTTTGTTCCGTTTCCGCTCCGTTCGATTAAACCGTTCGTTCCGTCGAAGACATTCCGTTCGGTCGAAATCTTCCGTAAAAACGAACGGTATCGACCGACAACAAACGGCCATGACCGGTAAACGAACGGTTTGATCGAAAACGAACGGAGAATAGCCGTTTGTTCACCGGTCATTCCCTTTCTTATTGCTCTGTTTCCCATTTAAACGATACATTAACGTGACTTCAAGTCTACAAATCGAGCTGCTTCAAGCTTAGTCAAGACTTTTCTTTTAAGTTTTAAATTTCTGTAGTCACATAGATCACTCATGGCATCGTCTTCGTTTTCATCACCCTCCTCAGAGCTAGACAGGGGAGAATCTGACTCATCCTTTTCCTTCTGAGACAACTTTTCTTAATCCTTCTCTTTCTCCTTGGCCATGCCTCTTTTGGGGTCCTCAGAGCTTCTCAGGACGTATCTCTCAATGAGTGGGCCCAGGCAATAGATGCTCTGCTTTATCCAGACCAGGTTCTCTTCCGGATCTGCTGGGCTTTGCTTACTGTGGCTTTGGCAAGACTCTTCTGACTCTGTTCAACTTCTTGCTTAAGCTAATGGCGTTTCCTGATGTTCCCAGCGTTTGACGATGTGCATTCCTCCCTCTCCTTCATTACTGCTCCCGCTGTTCATGACGGAACTGCTGCACGTACTCCATGTGGTCGGAAAGCCCTCATTCCGAGTGGAGGCCACCCGACACTTCTTAAAGATTGCATGGAAAGTGGAAAGGGACAGCAAGCGGTAAAGGAATGGCACAGAACGTTAAGGGTGTAATTTAAATCGATTGAATAAATTTAAATTGTCTACAAGAATGACAGAAAAAAATTAAGGACCAATCAAATCGGTTTTGGTAGGATGTAGGAGTAAGACTAGCGCAGGATTAAAGAACAGAATGTGCCAGCAGTAAGTAGCTTTCAGCACATACTGAGCAACGATTCTACAATCAAGTATCAAGTGCCCTGATGGAGCCATGACCTTCGGGAATCCTCTTCACGAAGTCATGCCCAGAATCAAGGTAATTCCAGAGAAATTTGTTCCTTTGGGGAGCAACAGTCATCTTTCTCTGCTTGGAGGTTCTCAAAAGACCTAGGCTGAGGTTGAGGCTGAGGCACGGGCCGAGGGAGCTGGGTGTCATGTGGCGGAACACCATCATCCCCACTGCTGCTTAGGTCTGTGACTTTGTGAGGCATCTTGCCAGGCTCTTGGTTGTAAACTCTAAGGATGATAGTCACTTCATTGATATGAGAACTGGATGAACTTGTGAAAATTTCTTCTTATAACTTTTATCACATCAGAGATAAAAACTTGCTGCTTCTGCTTTGCTTAAGCTCACATATGTGACTAAGGTGCACCTACAGATTCCTGAATTTTTCAGGAATACTAAACGAATGACATAAAAAAAAACGGTAGTCGAATGGCTTACGTTGCAAAGGAACCGATAAATTAACAAAAGCTAACAATCCAAATCCTGATTTTGGTCCTGATATAATTTTACGCGCTATTTCCATCACAATTATTATCGATCTTCTGCAAAACTTAAGACACTGTTTAATACACAGACAATTTACATCTCCAGGGAATACCATGCAGCATCCTTATTACGGCTTGGTTTTGACTGCTTAATTCCAAACTGCCTTCATCATTATTAATTTTTAAGATTTGCCTAATTTGTTTTTATATAAAAACACTGCTTGTTAAGCATTGTAGGCTACTGAGTGCTAATTGCTCCTTCCAGGATGTAAGGCATTAAAGACCAACACAAGGTACCTATTTCCTGCCTCTACCACTTTATCAGAGCTTTAAACAAAGTGAGCTGCAAAAAAACTCCCAAGTTAGAATCATGCTGCAAACTTTATATAGAAAACTCTAAGGGCAAAATAAACAAGTCCGAGATATACCCTTAGCTGTGAATGCTACGAGTTGCAAATAAGGAATGTGCAATTTCTCCACCCAAAGGTTAGAATCTAGTATGATAAGTTTGCCAATGCAAGACTTTACTTCTATGAATGCAATAACTAATCACAATAACAAAAAACTTGTTAAAGGTGCAAACTGTTCCAAACTAAGACAAGAACACGCTGAAAAGAAAGAATAACCGTTTAAACATAAGACATGCCAGCTAACAAACAGTATGCAACAATAACGCTCTTACACAATAGATAAAACTTCACAAGGTGAGGTTTCACTATTTCTCACTAGAAAAGAACCTTCAGGTTTTGACGTCAGCAATTGCTCTGCTTCAAGTCTGTTTACAAATGGGTGGTACCAAGGAAAATCCATTCTGAACTAGCATTTCTCACGGTACATAGATTCCCCAGTTTAACCTGTTAGTATCCTCAACCAATTCCAGATTTGATACTTCCGTGCTAGAAGAAAATGCATGTACAAGTAAAGGATTAGCTAAACTAGCATGGCCTGAACTGATCTTCTTCAGATTAAAATTTGAACCTACCACCTTGGCTGCATCCCCAGGAAAACTTAGTTCTAAAGCATAACCACATACAGCATTTGCAACTCAAGGCTTATGCTCTAACTTAAGATCTTGAGTATTCTTGGCAAAACTCTATCAGGTTAGGAAGAAATAGTTTGAACCACCTGCCAAAAAACTTGCAAAAAAAACATAGTTAAACTTTAAAATTAGAATTAAAATATCACAATGCATTAATAACTGCCAACATATACAACAAATGTTGCATACAAAATAAGAAGAAACTGGCACTTACATCTTCTATTAAGTCACTGCTGCATCGCAAAAAATACAAAATGTAAATCCCTAGGTTCACCCACTAAAACTGAAAAAAAAATTTGAACATATTTAACATGAAAAACTTTCTCGAATATTATTAGAAACAGAAGATCTTAACTAGTCCGTAGAAAGACAGTTCGGTATTCTTCGAAGCATTTTAATATCATATAGTTTATATTTAAAATGCACTTCAAGACTTCTTTAAGATCCAGTGAATGACCAAACTGAAATGCTATCTTTAGCAAATATATCAGCCTTACTTACAAAAACAAATAATCTTGAACGAGCTGCACATTTTAAAGCTGAATTTAGCGCTCCAGAGCTCAATGGATAAACTTTTCAAACTTTAGCTTTTTAGACAATTAAGATTCTTCATGTATCTTATCAAGCATTACCAAGTTGGCAATCCTGGTAAGGCCAACGCAGGCAAATCACATTATGCTTAACCTTGAATATACACATTACAATGGTTATAGGAGTTCAATGGTTCACTGAACAAGAGCTTGATATGTATACTTACTGTCAGCATCATAATAACGAATGGCAGCAGAAATAGGAACCTGTCAGGTCACCGCAGTAAGTCTCATCACGATATTTTTTTTAACAACTACTCCACTGCGCAGAAGAATCTAGCATATTTAAATGCAGAAGCAACGGTAACCGCAAGTGCAAGCTACGAAAAATATAAATAACTGCAATAACCGCTCTTAGCTTGGGCTAAAAACCACGGAATCCACCAAGGAAAAGTACGCTCACTTGATCAACCTAACCACCTAACATGGCGGTTGCGGAAGTAGGAGTTGACATGAATCGCCGATTATAAGGTCAGATTTTAATTGTTTATTTTATTTACTTGTTTGTATTTTTTTACTACTAATGAGTTTTATGAATTTCTCTACGACAAATCCCGTAATGATTTTTAGTTTCATTCCCTTATAATCAATTTTCCTACGCGCTTACGTGGTCGCAATGCTACAAATTCTGTCATGATCTTTTCTCCGTGACTCATCTATCAAAAGCCCGACTACCTTTTGCATGTCGACGACGGAAGTCTCCCTGTCGTTTCTGTTGGACGCTGAGGAATCAAACTATTTGGCGACTTCTTTGTGAACGTCCTTGTTGCTATCGTGCATTTTAATATGGTAAATCAAAGAGTTCGCAATAGTTGGGCATCTTTACTTTAAAATGTAACTTCCTTAATCCTTGTCCGTTGCTTTTCTAAACCCGTTAATTTTACATCCGTTAAACAAAAAAACGGAAATAGTCCGTTAAGGGCGTTAAAAGCTTTAAGTCCGTTAAACATTTAGCAACTCTCGTGTGTCCGCAAAATTTTTGATTCAGCGGAGTTAGTTTACATTTAGTTAAATTTGTTACCCAAGCCTCGCGATGCGCTAAGTGGCGAGCATATTCTGATGATTTGAAGCCCAAAACCGTCCTTTTTTATCATAGAGGCAGCATGTAAAGATTCTGATTAGGTAGATCTTCATGTAAAAATAATCCCAAAAATCTGTTTAAACTGTCATTTTACATCAAGCATAAAACCTCATTTATATTAATTAATTTTTTGTTCACGTACACCTAGCTTTTAACGGTATAAACGGATTGGTAGTGGGTTTTGAAAAAAGATTAAAAAGTGCTTATATCTAGTTGGGTCTTAAGGGGCTGCTGCAGAAGATGAAGGTGGCCCTTCAGAAACATAAGCGTTTCAAATATGGAAGTGGATAGCTGACATCTTGTGGCCCTTAGGATCGCCTTTCACATGGAAAATAATCGTTCCACTGCTGAGCTGGAAGTCGTTGCTGTGCTGAACGTGATGCATAGGTTCGTCAAGCCCTTGGCTTTCAGGGTCCTGGCTGTCATTACACACTTCGGTGTTCAATCAGGTAGGAACAATGCTATAGAAATCTCAAATGTGAATCATAAGAACCTCCTACTTCCACAAATGTATTTCATTCCAATTTGCACTGGTATTAGGGACTACTTTTAAATTAAATCATAAATTCAAAAAAGCAATACCTGGGGTAAGCTCTCCTCATATGAGACTTCAGATTGGCCAAGCAGGTGGCTCGTGCTTGGAGAATCTTGGAATTTACTGTGAGAACAGGCATTTGTAGGAGACAAATTTTTTGTGCAGTCCATCTTCAAAAATTCAAGAAAAGCCTCGAGGTGGGGCCAAGGATTGAAACCACCATCACTCAGCTCAGACTGAATACTAGGACCAGGAACAGCCTCGACACTAGGAGTAGCAGTCAAAGTCACCAGTAACAGAATCTACCGCAACTATAGGGTGTGAGCAGGGATAATATTATCTGGCATGTTGCTGAATCCGGATAAAGCCCCTGCCCCAGGCCACGAAAAGGCTTGGTGTCTGCTGGAGTGAACACTAGTTAGCAGCACACAATTTGGACTAAGGCCTGCGCAATGTAAGTTGAGTTTGCATACTGAAACACGAATGGCCGGTTCGGTGGTGGGGTAGCAGTGAGAGAGTGGTTACTAGAAATCGGAAAACACTACCACTAGTAGTCCCGAATTCAATAGAACATTTCAACTTTCAATAGAAGAAAACCTTTCCTTGCAACACTTCCCATGTAATGTCCGATTTCTTTTTGCAAAATAATGTTCTTATTAAGTGTATTATTGGTCCTATTGGAATTTTTATTTAAATTTTAAAAATTTCTTATCTGACGAAAGAATTTTAAGAAAGTCTCATCTGGCGAACGCGAAGCTTAGGTGGCCAGCAGCCAATCAGAGATCAGATCCTAACGTGCTCTGTACCATTCTGGTGGAGGTGTCAACACAACACAGCACCAACAGCCAAGGACGGGAGGGCGCGCGGGACAAAAGTCATGCTTTTAAATGTAACGTGTTTGGTGTCCATGTTTTTTTTTTTAAGTGTTGATCGCTTAATTCGTGCGAGTTAAATCCGTTAATCGTTAAGTCCGCTAAACCTTAAGAAAAGTAACGGACCGTTATTCGTTTAAAAAATGTAAAGGGCTTAACGGACTTAACGGACTTAGCGGACGGGGTGCCCAACTATGTATTCTTTAACATATTAACTTACATTTGCCACTATACGTTGGTGACTTGCGTACCTTACCGTCTTACTTAATATGGTTCACCCTAGCTCAACAAATTTGTGCAGTTGAATTCCATTTCTACCAAGGTCGCATATCCATCAGGTTCTCGCTAAACTTTACACCAAACTTGAATTTGCCATTGATATCTTTCTTCATATAATATTGCATATTAATTGCTAGTTTTATGTCGCCAGGGATGTTGAAGTACCTCTTCTCAAACTTTCTGCTAGCCTCACATCGAAACTTTCTGTTCAAATCGATAGACAGCTTCAGCCATAGACGTTGTTCGAACTCTTTCGCCCAAAAGCGTTTCTTTAGAATTAGCCAATTTTGCAAGGCCTGCTGTGCTGCGTATATGTATACGACGTTCTTACCCATGTTCCGTTGATTTGTAACAAGCTTCCAGGCAATACTGATCCTAAGTCGCAAGCTTAGGAAAAGCAAATCATGATGCGCAGATGACGCAGTCGTCCACGTCAATTTCTAATGGGTATCCTTTCCCAACTTGTGAGAACATGTTGCAAGCAATACCAGAAACCTACCTTTAACTTTTCCGTGGGCAAGCTTTGGTTCTGGTCCAACCATAAAAGTTGTTTGCATCCACATCTCGGACGAAACTGTTTTATTCTTGAAATTTCTATTTGCTTTCCATGTACTTATAGCTGGCCGTGGTGTATCTTTTACCAGCTTGTATGGTGACGCCACGAGCACTCTAAACATTAACACAATATCTAGGACACGTTAAGATCTCTAACGTAACCCCAGCGTCCCTTAAACACTTTTGTTATGCTAACCCAAGACTGTTCTAGAAATTAGCCAGGGGCCGGTTTGCAGAAAGGACTTAATATTAATGCTGCCTTAAGGCTTACAGGCGGCATTGAACTGGCTAATGCATCTATTTGTTAATGTGAACATTATGCTAAACTAGTTGTTGGGGAGAAAAATGTAAGTTTATATTCGGCAGCGGATTAGCGGACCTGAAGATCGGTCGCGTTTCTGCACGCGTCAATGTGACTGGAATGTAAACTGAACGTATGGTATACCAGGCGTGCAACGACGATGTATTATCTCGCTTTTGATAACAAAGTGATTGGTATGAAGGGCACGATATTCTTAGATTGATTTTAAATCAAAATTATCTGGTATTTACATGGTTGGCACAAGGAAAACCACCGGATCATCTGCCACGCTTGAAAAGGAGGTGAAAGCATATCTTGACGAGCTTGTAAAAGCTTTGCCTATAAAAAGCGACCTTGCTACGATCAAAGAGGAGGTCATCAATAAGTTTGACGAACTTATAACGAAGATCAAACCATTGGAAGATCACGTTGTTGAGCTCTCGAGAGTAGGGTCAAGAAGGCTGAGCGAAAAGCGGATGCTCTCGAATCGCAAATGGTGGTGCGTGACAACGCCTCCGAGTTGTTAAAGAAGGCCGTTGATGATCAAGAACAGTACGGCAGATGAAGCAGCGTCCGCATCAACGGGTTGCCTGCTCTGGGGATCTGAGGATGCCGTGTGCACAGTTCGGAAATGTCTGGACGAGATGGGAGTAGGCGATGTGGAAATGAATATAGATCGTGCGCACAAATTTGGGAAGCCCAAAATTAACAACAAGACTTTAGCTCCTGGAACAACAAGTGTTAATAAAATTTCGCTCATGGCAGGCACGGACGAAGGTCTACCGTGCTCACCCAAGAGGAAGTAAAGTGACACGCTTCGGAAAGTTTTCGGTCTGTTTAGATCTGACTAAGCGTAAGCAGGCACTCTTTTTTTTTAGCCCAAAACCTGATTGCTAATCGTCTGCAATTTGCTTATGCGTTTGCGGATATTAGCTGCAACTTTGGTTTGAAGATAGCCTCTGGCGATGTAAGATTTTTGAAACCGAAGAGCAGTTGCGTAAGCTAATATCCTAAGTGCTAACTTGTTGCCTGGGTGCGGTTACAATCATTGAAAGGTATCCTTTGTCCTCTCGATTGAGTCAATCAAATTACGGAGTGGCTATTTCCTTTTGCTATATCTGATATCTGACATCCCAGCCAAAAGTTGAGTACGTGCTTCAAATTCCTCCGCTGTTGGAGCCTGGACCACGACGACCTGATCGTAATCACGAGGGTTACATATCTGAGAAGTCCCTGCTCGGCGTTGGTCTGAGGTCTTGTTTCTTTGTTTTGTATTGTAAGGCCTTTCTTATTTTTCGGCCTTTTCTTATCGTATTGAGTAATTTTTTACTTCTTTTTTTTAAACTTGATTACCACGCAAGTTCCTTCGTGAAGCTATTGATAAAATGCAAACGTCAAGAAAAGTGTGGGTCATGCAGGCGTTATATACCTAATAATATAAGACTAATACACTGTTCTGAATGTAAAACTTACGTCCATACGAAATGTTGTAGCGTACCAATAAGAGAATGCTATGCCAACATGACATGGGCTTGGTCACCCTGCTATGCAAAAGTCTTGCCTTTCGCCACATGTCCAGACGGTACTTTCATAAAAGAAAGTTACCCTACAAACAAATCTAATAACCTAAATTTTGAACTTAAACCAGCTTTCACCGCAAAAACTATGCTTAATAAAATTCATAGTCAATCAATGAACCATGATGACTTATCAAGCTGCAAAATAGCTCAAAATACTATGATATTGAGGACTTCAACAGATTGCGCTTCAAGGAAGAAGCCTCGCTAGGGTTCTTGCACATTGATATAGCGTCTCTTACCAAGCATTGCGAGGAGGTGTCGACGTTACTTTCAGTAATAAAGTATAATTTTCATATAATTACTATCTCTGAGACTCGCGTAACAGATATAACCGGCATAGCAAGTAATATTAATGTACCTAACTACTCATTTATCGACGTAAAAACGCAATCAAACGCTCGAGGAGTATGCTTCTGTATACATAACGCGACCTACGGCGATATATAGGTGCGGCATAATTTATGCTTTCGATCTGAAAATGAAAGTGAGGCAATCTTCATCGAGATCGAACAGAAAAGGAGGAAAAAAACAATCTGCGGGTGTATCTATAAACATGACGATATGCATGTTGCAGGTTTTATGAACTCGTTTATGCTTAGTGCACTAAGCCTCCTTGGCAAGGAAAGCAAATTCACTATACTCACGCGAGATTTTAACATTAACGTTCTCTGTTATGATGATTGCTGTGATACAGGTGACTTTTATGACAACATGTCATCCAGCTTCTTTCTACCACAAATTCTAAAACCTTCTCGCGTTACTCTTCGCTCTCAAACACTCATAGATAATATATTTACATATAATACGAAATACGGGCTATCTCCGTCAACTTGACTTGCCAGATATCGGACCATTTTCTCCAATTCAGTAACTTTACTGATTATCGTCTTAAAAAGGTGAAAGATAAGATAGTAAAATATGGTTGATCCTATAAAAATTTTAGAGAAGAAGAATTTCTGGAAGAAGTTGCAAGGTTTGATTGGACGTGCATAGCTGATAAAACGCGTAGTGCGGATGCGCTAATGACTACCTTTCTTAACAAAACTACTGATGTTCTTGACGTAATCGCTCCCGTTCATCGCTTAACTCATAAAGAACTGAACCTGCAGAAAAAGCAGCCTAAATGAAGCCTGAATGCCTTACAAACAGTTCACGCTTTTCTATTCGCCGTAGTTAAAATCTCTAGTTTAAATAGCCCAGCAAGCGATTCGTGCGAGCATGTTGTCTATAAACAGTTGGGGCAGTTTTCTCTGACAAGTAATATACATTTGTTAATTAACGCTTTTTAGTGACTTTCCCGCTTTCTTCATCATTCAGGGAGCGAATGTATTTTACTCTTTTGAACATGGAACTAGCAGATTTCATGGAAATGTCAAAAGGGGAAAAGTTCTTGCCTGCTATCTTAACGGAAAGAGCCAAGCATTCCAGCGAAAACCTTTCACCGAAAGAGTAGAGCTATGGCTGAGGTAGAAACTGGTCGACTGTTTGTTTTATGTAACAGCAAACTTGCCAATGAAATGGTCGCATTCTCAGTTAAGTCTATCTCGCACGTGGTCTCTAAGCCAGTTTGTTCAATTTTTAAAATGGCGTCCCCAAGTGAATTATATAGCAATCAGGACGATTATCTCTATCTCAATGGCTTGGAGCCTGTACTACGGATTGGTTCAGTTTTTGGCTCCTATTTCCGTACGTTTGACCACACCTGGACATTATATTAAAGATATTGCTACTAATAAAAATGAATACAGAACAAGTAATATAATTGATATCAGAAGATCCGGAGAAAAGCTGGGAAGGTGCTCAGAAATGCAACAGCACGAAACCTGCGGAACGTGCATCTTTTGGGTTTTAGCTTTTGTAGCCGCACTTTTGGAGTTGATTACTATTTAAGGGCAAGCGGGCAACCTCGCAAATCTCAATACTCTAATAGAGAGCTGGATATTCCGACTATACATAAATTTGTTACGGAATAATATTTAAAAATCTAATAATATTATTAAAACAAAATACATATGACTGACTATGTTATGACTGAGTACAGGCTAACAAAAAAATGGATAAATGAAGAATGGGCTTACGGCCGCTCATATAAACTATTTAACGAACGGGAATTATTTCTTGAGGAGTTATCTGTCGTCAACTGGAATGATTTTATTTGGCAAGGAAACAAATACTAACATTTAGCTAAAATCCTCATCGACGAAATAGCTGATATTCCAAACATAAGGGCACCCTATCGCCGATGGTCGGGAAAAGAAATAAGCCTCAAGCAAAACTGTGTATCTCCAACACCATTCTGCAAGCAATGAGGCTTCGAGACAAATATCTAAAGCAGTATGTGAAAGAAACCAAAAAGCAATGTGTTGCCTACAACAACTACAAGAAATTACGTAATTCTGTTGTATCTATGATTAGACAAAGTAAGGTTGAATACTATAATAACTATTTTCTCCAGCATCAAAACAACACAAAAAGGACCTGGGATGGAATAAAGTCCATTATTTATGTAAACAAAAAGAGTAAGTTCTTCCCATCGACATTAGTGGAGCGAGTAACTTGGCTAATACTTTTAATATGTACTTTGCCTCAGTCGGAGCATCTGTCGATGCTAAAGCACCTGATTCTCCAATTAATTTTATTACCTTCATGCCTTAAAGCTTATGTGAAAACCTTTTTTAAGCCTAACTGACCCTATTAAGGTGATCAATGTTTTTAACTCGCTAAACTCTTTTAAAGCATCAGGTCCTTGCAGTATTCCAAGTCATCTATTCAAACTTTGCTCACCTATTCTCTGCAAACCAATATCATTCATCATAAACGAATCTTTTAACCAAGGCGCATTTCCGGATATTCTAAAGTTGGCCAAAGTCACGCTATTGTATAAATCCGGCCCCACAGAGGTATACAGCAACGACCGTCCTATCTCACTATTGTCAAATATTAGTTAGGTTTTATGGAGAAGGTCATGTGTACGCGGCTTAACGATTTCCTCAAAAAATATGAGCTACTTAAAGACCTAAAATTTCGTTTCCGTAAAACTACTCAACTAACCACGCCCTAGTTAACTTAGTTACTAATATTAATGATATATTAGAAGGAGGTGAGTAGATTTGCAAAATGCATTCGATACGGTTAACCACGACATTTATTAAATAAATTGAAAAGCGCGAATTCCGATATCCAAGTCACGGACTTTGGTGTTCCCCAAGGATCTCTTTTGGACCCCTTACTTTTCTTAATCCACATTAATGATTGTCGGCGTAGTTTACATCCCGGCCTTGTAGAACACTTTTCGGACGATACAGTCATTCTATTCAGAAATACTTCCATGAAAAAACTGAAAAGAATTCTAACTCGTGCGGTTTCAACATTCTATGATTGGCTCTGTGCCAACAGATGTCGTTATTTTCCGCAAAATCGGATGTCGTTCTTTTTCATGCTAAGAATAAACGATGGGAGGTTAAATTGAATTCAAAAGTTAAAAACAAAAACAACAGCAACAAGCAATATATTTCCCAATAATTGCATCGTGTCTAAAATACATAAAAGTTATTCATAAATGCAATAATTGGATGAGGAGACATCCTCGTTAGCCGTGGAAAATATCAAGTCAAAGAAATGCTACAAAAGGCAAAAAAACAATAGTAACATAACAGCCCCAGATTCTAAATACCCAAATACATGACAAGCACCTACTAAATTATTGTAACTGCTTTAATATAAAAACCACACCTCAAGATCAAACGAAATTAGGAAATATACAGATAGAAGAAAGCTCCTATAAAAAAAAATAAAAAAAAGAATAAAAAATTAAAAAGGATTCGCAGAAGTTTTAAAAGGCTGGTCTCACGTAGTAACACCGTCGTCACCAGTTGAAGAAATATCAACGTTCATTCTGCACAACCTAACTCTCATTGAAGACGTATAAAAGAAAAGAATTATCTTACGCATAACACTTTTCCGGAATGTAACAAACGATACCAAGCATCCACGTACAGCCTCATGCACTAACATCAGCCAAACGGACAGAAATCCTTAGGATGAGCAGTTAAAGTTAGCACACCAATTCTAGGAAAATCAGGAGTCCAAGCACAAATTGAACTGACTATTTGACAAATGGGGTCAGTCAACAAGGCATGTATTGAACTCAACCGAAGGCAAAGTAACGTATACCTTAAAAATAAACGTATACCTTTATCCCTTTATACTTATTCTCGCAGTTAAAAGTTCTAAAACTAGAACATGCTATTAAGCTAAGCTTATGCTTTCTTATGCATGACTGGTGCAACAACCGGCTCCCTAAGGGACTCAATAAATTATTCCGTTACTGCGCCTCAAATAAAACACTCGAAAAAAGACTCACTGCGACTTTCGCTGCCATTTAGACGGACCGAACGTTACGGTAATTAAATTCCAAGGTGCTAGATTATATAACCATATGTATGACATCGATGTTAAAATATCCAATCCTAAAAGAACCTCTGGGAAGAGAGTGAAGTCCATGCTTGTGGCTTCAAATGCCTAATATTGATCCTCGTAACTATGGTTATGGTTGCCGTGTAGCTTCCTAGCGCACTAATTATGACTTTTTTGTCACCATTTAGAATAGTTTTCTCTATGTTTGTTAGCTCACTGATTTGCTTGGCGAGAATATTTAGTATGATACGACACATTCGCATACGATCTATTTGCATAATGGGCGAGTTTATTATTTGCCTGCGGTTTAATGACTGATTGTTCAACCGAGTTTTTTTGCTTACTAGTCAGTTCAATTTATGATTGGCCTCTTGATTTTCCTCGTAACTTTTGACTACTACTCCTAATAATTGCGGTGCGCTTGCCTGAAATTAGTGCATGAGGCAGTAAATTCATGCGTGGTCTCGTCTGTTACATTCCTGAAAAGTCTTATGAGTAAAAAAATTCTTTGTACTTCGTCGACAAGAGTCAGGTTGTGCAGAGTAAACGTTGATATTTCTTCTACGGAAGAGGGCAGTGTTACTACGCGAGAGCAGCTTTTCTTTTTTTAACAGGAGCTTGTCTTCTATTTGTGTATTTTCTAATTTCATATGTTCTTGAGTTGCTGTTTCTATATTTACGCTGTTAATAACATTATGGTTACTATAGTCATGTATTGGGGTACTTAAAATCTGGGATGTTTATGCTACCATTGTTTTTTGCCTTCTTTAGCATTTCTTAGACTAACCTAAGGTACCATCTTCAATGATATTAGCCATTGTTAATTTTGTACGTTACCAGCCAGTATAAGAACGCCACCCCACCCCGTACCCTACATAGATGTTACTAGTCTACTCGTTTGTTGCTCTGGCATACTTGGGGACTCGGCGTGGCGGTACATGTGCACTGTGCATGCCTTCTGCTGCTGGACGGGTTCGGCAATATTGCGGGTGAGAGGCATCATGCTGCGCTACTGTTTACCTCGCATCGGCAGTA